>RCUC01152938.1:0-160341 GCA_003697995.1 Taxidea taxus jeffersonii | reverse complement strand
ATTGCACCTCATTAATAGCTTTTTTTATTTCAACTTGATTAGACTTTAGTTGTTTTATTTCTCCAGAAAGGGCTTTTATTTCTCCTGACAGGGTTTCTCTAATATCTTCCATGCCTTTTTCGAGCCCGGCTAGAACCTTGAGAATCGTCATCCTGAATTCCAGATCTGACATATTACCAATGTCTGTATTGATTAGGTCCCTAGCCTTCGGTCCTGTCTCCTGCTCTTTTTTTTGTGGTGAGTTTTTCCGCCTTGTCATTTTGTCCAGATAAGAATCCGCTGTTCTCCTTGTTAAGTGAACTTGCTCTTGGCTGGATTTCTTTGATCTTCTGGGGGAGGGGCCTGTTGTAGTGATTCTCAGGTGTCTTTGCCCCAGGCGGAGTTGCACCACCCTTACCAGGGGCCGGGCTAAGTAATCCTCTCAGGTTCGCTTTCGGGAGCTTTTTTTCCCTGAACGCTTTCCGTAGAGTTCCGGAGGACGGGAATGAAAATGGCGGCCTCCCAATCTCCGGTTCAGAGGAGCCGAGAGCTAGGGGCCCCAGTCTTCAGTGCGCCTTCAGAGAAAAGCGTTTAATCCCTCCGGTCTCCCCAGCCCACGTTTGCACCCGGAGACCGCGCGCGCCCGGAGACCGCGCTCAGAGAAAATCGTGCGTAAGCAGTCCAGTCTCACTGGCTTCTGGGAGCGCTCCGAGCTCACCCAGCCTGTGACCAAGCGTCTCTGTCTCTGGCAGAGTCCCACCTGGAGTCTTCCCCCGTAGATCCCTGAGCTCTCCCGGGTCGGAGTCTCCCCGGATCTTGTGGGGACCCCTCGCACAGAGCACCGGCCCGTGCCACAGAGCACCGGTCCATGTCACAGACCACTAGGAAATCTCGGCTCTGTCTCCGCAGCCGGCTTCCCTGCTCTAATACCTGTGAGCTCTGCGACACTCAGACACCCCCGATCCTTCTGTGACCCCGCGGGACCTGAGTCCACGTTGTCCCCGTGAGGTCTTCACCCCAGTTTAGCCTCTGGAGCAATGTCCCTCCGTGGAGCAGACTTTTAAAAGTCCTGATTTTGTGCTCCGCCGCTTGCCGGGAGCCAGTCTCTCCCCCGGGGTCTATCTTCCCGTCGCGTTGGATTCACTTCTCCGCTGGTCCTACCTTTCAGAAAGTGGTCGATTTTCTGTTTCAAGAATTGTTGTTTTTCTTCTCTTCGATCCCCTGTTGGATTTGTAGGTGTTCGGAATGGTTTGATAGGCTATCTAGCTGATCTCTTGCTGGCTGATGTCGTCTCAGCCTGCTACTTCTCCGCCATCTTGACTCCTCCCCCGATCTTCCATCTTTTTGTGTCTTCTTCAATTTCTTCAATAAGTGTTCTGTAGTTCCTTGAGTACAGATCCTTTTCCTCTTTAGTTAGGTTTAGTCCCAGGTATCTTACAGTTCTTGGTGCTGTAGTAAATGGATCAGTTCTCTAATTTCCCTTTCTATATTTTCATTGTCAATGTATAAGAAAGCAACTAATTTCTGTACATTGAGTTTGTATCCTGCCACATTACTGAATTGCTTTATGAGTTCTACTAGTTTGGGGGTGGAGTCTTTTGGGTTTTCCATATAAAGTATCATGTCATCTGTGAAGAGAGTTTGACTTCTTCATTGCCAATTTGAATACCTCTTATTTATTTTTGTTTTCTGATTGCTGCTGCTAGGACTTCTAGTACTATGTTGAAAAAAGTGGCAAGAATTGGCATCCTTGTCATGTTCCTGATCTCAAAGGGAAGGCTGTCAGCTTTTCCCCATTGAGGATGATAATCATTGTGGGTTTTTCATAGATAGATTTTATGAAATTGAGGAATGTTCCTTCTATCCCTATACTTTGAAGAGTTTTAATCAGGAACGGATGCTCTATCTTATTAAATGTTTTTTTTCTGCATCAGTTGAAAGGACCATATGGTTCTTCTCTCTTCTCTTACTGATTTATTTGATCACATTGATTGATTTGCAAATGTTGAACCACCCTTGCATCCCATGGATAAATCCCAACTGGCCATGATAGATAATACTTTTAATGTACTTTGGATCTTATTAGCTAAGGTCTTATTGCGAATCTTAGCATTCATATTTATCAGGGATACTGGTCTGAAAGCTGTGATCACCAAGACAGCATGGTACTGGCACAAAAACACATAGGCCTATGAAGTAGAGTAAAACGCCCAGATAGGGACCCTCATCTCTACGATCAAATAATATTTGACAAAGCAGGAAAAAATATAGAGTGAAAAAAAGACAGTCTCTTCCATAAATGGTGCTGGGAAAATTGGACAGCTACATGTAGAAGAATGAAACTCGACCAATCTCTTATGCCATACACAGAGAAAAATCAAAATGGATAAAATATCTCAATGTGAGGCAAGAATCTATCAAAATGCTAGAGGAGAACATAGGCAGTAACCTCTTCGACATCAGCCACAGCAACTTCTTTCAAGACATGCCTCCAAAGGAAAAGGAAACAAAAGCGAAAATGAACTTTTGGGGCTTCATGAAGATCAAAAGCTTCTGCACACCAGAGGAAACAGTCAACAAAACAAAGAGGCAACCTATGGAATGGGAGAAGATATTCACAAATCACACTACAGACAAAGAGCTGATATCCAAGATCTATAAAGAACTCCTCAAACTCAACACACACAAAACAGATAATCACATCAAAAAATGGGCAGAAGACATGAACAGACATGTCTCCAAAGAAGACATACAAATGGCTAACAGGCACATGAAAAAATGTTCAACATCATTAGCCATCAGGGAGATGTTTTTCAGATTTGTGGTTTTTTAAATCAAAACCACATTGAGATATCACTTTATACCAGTTGGAATGGCCAAAATTAACAAGACAGTAAAAAACACGTGTTAGAGAGGATGTTGAGAAAGGGGAACCCTCTTACACTGTTGGTGGGAAGGCAAGTTGGTGTAGCCACTTTCAAAAACAGTGTGGAGATTCCTTAAGAAATTAAAAATAGAGCTTCCCTATGACCCTGCAATTGCACTACTGGGTATTTACCCCAATGATACTGATGTGGTGAAAATAAAGGCCACATGTACCCCAAAGTTCATAGCAGCAATGGCCACAGTTGCCAAACTGTGGAAAGAACCAATATGCCCTTCAATGGATGAATAGATAAATAAGATATAGTTCATATATACAATTGAGTATTATGCCTTCATCAGAAAGGATGAATACCCAACTTTTGTTTCAACATGGACAGGACTGGAGGAGATTATGCTGAGTGAAATAAGTCAAGCAGAGAGTCAACTATCATATGGTTTCACTTACTTGTGGAGCATGAATAACACAGAGGACATTGGGAGAAGGAAAGGAGAAGGGAGTTGGGGGAAATTGGAGGGAGACACAACCCATGAGAAACTGTGGACTCTGAGAAACAAACTGAGGGTTTTGGAGGGGAAGGGTGTGGGGGGTTGGGTGAGCCTGGTGGTGGGTATTAAGGAGGGCAAGTACTGCATGGAGCACTGGGTGTGGTGCATAAACAATGGATGCTGGAACACTGAAAATAAATAAAATGAAATAAAATGGAAAAAGAATAAAATTTGAATCACTAGACAGAGAGTTAAATGGCTGTGGAAAGGCCAAAGAATTTTGAGGTGTTAGGAGAATTGTAAAGGGAAAGATTTCTAATAGATTTATATCTAGATTGTGGTACTTAACTCAGTTGCCTGTCAGGGGCCAAACAAGTAATATCAGTTAAGTGAGTTATGGACAAGGTTTGTTTGCACATTAGAAATGCAGCAATGGAATTAAAACTTCACCTAACCATATGAATGAATCTCACAGTCTACTCAAAAGAAGGCAAATGTACAAGAATATATTCTGGATAATTCCATTTTCATAAAGTTCAAACAGACAAAGCAAGTCGATGGCATTTGAAGTTAGGATAGCAACGCCTTTGTGGGAACAGTGAATGGAGGAAGGCACAAAGGGGCATCCGGTGCTGATAATGTTCTCTTTCTTGATCTGGGTGCTGGTTGCATGAGTGAATTCTATTTGTGAATTGAGCTATATACTGAAATGATTTGTGTCCTTTTATGTGTATATGTTTTACATCAATAAAACGGTTTAAAAAGTAACAAAAACATACTAATGCAAAGAATAGAGAAGGAAATCCAAATATACCACTGAGAAAACCCAGCAAAACATGAAAGAGAGAAAGAGAAGAAAGGATCAGAGAAAAATCACCAATAACCACAAAACAAGTAATAAAGCAACAGTAAAAACATTATCAATAATTACTTTGAATGTAAATGGACTAAACATTACAGTTAAGAGACAGCACAGAATGGATAAGAGAACTAGTCTCATCTATATGCTGCCTATAGGAAACTCATTTTAGGCCTTAAAACACCTGCAGTTGAAAATGAGGAGAGAAATAAAAACTTATCATGCAGATGGATGCCAAAAGAGCTGGAGTAACAATACTTATGTCAGATCAAATAGACTTTAAAATAAAGATTGTAACAGGATACAAAGAAGTTAATTATATAATAATAAAGGGAACAATCCAACGAGAAGATAAAACAATTGTAAATATTTATTCTTCCCAAGTGGGAGCACCAAATATATAAAAGTTAATAACAAACATAAAGGAAGTAATTGATAGTAATGCAATAATAGTAGGGGACTTTAACACCCCACTTCTGTAAATGGACAGAACATCCACTCAGAAAATCAACAAGGGAGCAATGGCTTTGAATGACACATTAGAACAGATGGTATTTAACAGGTATATTAAGAATATTCCATCCTAGGGGCGCCTGGGTGACTCAGCGGGTTAAGCCTCCCGCTTCAGCTCAGGTCATGATCCTAGGGTCCTGGGATGGAGCCCCGCATCGGGCTCTCTGCTTGGTGGGGAGCCTGCTTCCCCCTCTCTCTCTGCCTGCCTCTCTGCCTACTTGTGATCTCCGTCTGTCAAATAAATAAAATATTAAAAAAAAAGAGAATATTCCATCCTAAAACAGCAGAATACACATTATTTTCAGATGCTCATGAAACATTCTCTAGAATGTGTCATGTAACAGGCCACAATACCAGTCTCAACAAATCCAAAAAGATCAAAGTCATACCATGTACCTTTTCTGACCATGTACCTTTTCTGAAATTAGAAATAAACCGCAAAAAGAAAATCTGGAAGGAGCACAAATACATGGAGGTTAAAGAGCATGCTACTAAACAATGAATGGGTCAACCAGGAAATAAAATAAGAAATCTAGGAGTATGTGGAAACAAATGAAAAGGAAAACACAACAGTTATAAGAGGGAACTTTATAGCCATACAAGTCTACCTCGAGGAGCAATAAAGCTCTCAAATAAACAACCTAACCTCATATTTGAAGGAGATAGAAAAAGCACAACAACAACAAAAAAAAACCCAAACTATCAGAAGGAAGGAAATAATAAGGATTAGAGAAGAAATAAATGATATAGAAACTAAAAACAAAGCAAAACAAAGCAAAAACAAAACAGTTGAACCCATCAGTGAAACCAGGAGCTGGTTCTCTGAAAAGATAAATAAAATTCATAAACCTTGAGGCAGATTCATCAAAAAACAAAGAGAAAACACTTAAATAAATAAAATTACAAGTGAAAGAGGAGAAAAAAAAATAATAACATAGAAATACAAACAATTATAAGAGCATATTATGAAAACCTACAGGCCAACAAATTGGACAACCTAGGCGAAATGGATAAATTCCTAGAAACATAACCTAGCAAAACTGAAACAGGAAGAAATGGAAATTTTGAATAAACTGATTGCCAGCAAGGAGATTGATTCGATAACTAAGAAACTCTCAACAAACAAAAGTCCAGAATCAGAGGGTTTCACACGTGAATTCTACCAAACATTTAAAGAAGAATTAATATCTATTCTTCTCAAACTATTCCAAAGAAGAGAAGAGGAAGGAAAACTTCCAAATTTGTTCTGTGAGGCCAATAATACCTTGATACCAAAATGAGATAAAGATATCACACCCAAAAAAAGAGAACTACAGTCCACTATCTTTGATGATCCTAGATGCAGAAATACCCAACAAAAATAGTAGCAAACAGAATCCAACAATACATTAGAAAAATCATTCACTGTGATCAAATGGGATTTATTCCCAAGATGTAAATGGTGGTTCAGTGTTCACAAATAAATGTGATAACACTGCATTGATAGAACAAAGGACAAGGATCAAAAGATCATTTCAATAGATGCAGAAAAAGCATTTGATAAAATACAAAATCCATTCATGAATGAAATAGGTTTTTAGAGGAAGCATTCCAGGAAACATACCTCAACATACTATAGCCATATAGGAGAAGCTCACAACAAACACCTTAGTTAATGTGGAAAAACAGAGAGCTTTCCTTGCAAGGTCAGGAACAAGACAGGGATATCCACTCTCACCACTTTCATTCAACATAGTGCTAGAAGTCCTAGCCACAGCCATCAGACAACAAAAAGATATAAAAGATATCCAAATTGGTAAGGAAGAAGGGAAATTTTACTATTTGCTGATGACATGATACTATATATAGAAAATCCTAAAGACTCCAGGATGGCAAGGATATGGAGAAAAAGGAACTTTTGTGCATTGTTAGTGAGAAGGCACACTGGTGCAGCCACTGTGGAAAACAGTATGGAAATTCATGAAAAAAATTAAAAATAGAACTACCCTATGATCTTATAATCACAGTCCTGGGTATTAACCTCCCCCACCAAATAATGCTAAGTGAAATAAGTCAGAGAAAGACAAGTAACATATGTTTTTCATTGGTGTGTGGAATTTTAGGAACAAATAAGCAAAGGAAAAAGAAGAGGAAGAGAGATAAGCCAAGAAACAGTCTCTAGGGGTGCCTGGGTGGCTCAGTGGATAAAAGCCTCTGCCTTTGGCTCAGGTCATGATCCCAGGGTCCCAGGATCGAGCCCTGCATTGGGCTCTCTGCTCATAAGGGAGCCTGCTTCCCCCTCCCCCTGTCTCTGCCTGCCTCTCTGCCTACTTGTGATCTCTGTCAAATAAATAAATAAAATCTTAAAAAAAAAAAGAAACAGTCTCTAAACTATAGACAACACACTGATGGTACCAGAGGTAAAGTGGGAGGGGGGATGGGTGAAATAGGTGATGGGGATTAAGGGCATTTGTCGTGATGAGCACCAGGTGGTGTATGGAAATGTTGAATCACTGTACTGGAGACCTGAAACTAATATTACACTGTATATTAATTAACTGGAAATAGGAGAAAACAAAAGAAAGAAGAAATCAAAGAAAAAGGAAGAAAGAAGGAAAGAAAAAGAAAAACTCCTGAAGCACTTCAACATCTTAGAAATAATATAATTAATATAATTATGATTAATCAAATAGAATGTTTTGTGCCAAATATATTCCGAGATGGCTATATTTTTGCCCATGATAAATAAAGTAATAGAATGAAATGAAGATAAATGGAGGTTACATCTGTATCGATATTTATATCTATCTATATATAAAATCACAAAGATGTCCTATGTCATAATTCATCACCAGCAAAACAGAATGTCAACTGTTGAGCCTAATTTAAAAATAGGCATTTCTTTTATATACATTTTTATTAATGCAAAGTTAGTGCACTTAAAAATGACTCAACTAAAAATATTGTTGCATAAATCTTAGATTAAAATTAGAGTCGATGTGATGAAATTAAATCTTTTTATGTAAGACTGAGAAAAAGCTTAGTTATTTCATTCAGCTAGAAAAAGAGCAAATATACCTTGAAAAAAATTATCAGAGATGCTCCAGCTAACAAGAAGTTAAGATGGCATTATTTCCTTCTTCTATGAGTTAGCCTAGAAACCTCTCTATGACGTGGGTACTACATCTTGAGTATTTTAGAGTGCCACCTAACCCCTAAGCTCTCTTTTTGTTGTGCTATTGTAGGAAGCAGAGAACACAGTTAGGGAGAGGTGTGTCTCTGTATATACATGAAGAGGGAGATGCAGGGACGAGCATTTACCTGAAGGAGAGCCTTGCACTGGGAGCTGGTAAGAGAAAAGATCAGATCGCCTGATCCCATGCTGGCTCCATATGGTGCATTGTTATGGTTCAGCATCAGCATGGGGCACAAGGGCAGCTCCTGTGAGTGGGATGGAAGTAGGCACAGTGATGCCTGGCAGATTCTGTCAATGGATGAAATCATGTGTACAAGCGAAATCTTCACCTACAAGGAAGTCCTCACAAATCCTGGGGGAAACGAGCATAGCTGAGGGAAATCCACACAATGTCCCAGAAATCCAGCGTCTGGTTGGGCGTCTACTCCCTATAAACATAATGACATAAAAAATAGCCTGGACATACATGAAATGACATGCTGCAGAAGAGGGGAAGGAACTGATTTTCTCATTATTGAAAAGTAAAACAGATCCAACAATAATTTAATTCCAGGCCTCATAAAATAATTTCAGTAAGCTATTTGATTTCCTTAACATTTTAGAGGAAGGCATAGCCCCATGTAATTAGACCAAAAAAATAGAAGGAGAGAATAAATAACCCAAGATAAAAGGAAAGTATAATACGGTGGGTATTAAGGAGGGCAGGTATTGCATGGAGCACTGGGTGTGATGCATAAACAATGAATCTTAGAACCCTAAGAAGGTAAAATAAAGTTTAAGAAAAAAAAGAAAACTAAAAGTAAAAAAAAAAAGGGAAAGTATAGTCTGGTGAATGAAAAGCGTGAGGCAAACACAGAAAGCTCAGGTTAATGGTTACATGGAAGCAAGATAAAAATCCTCACTGTAGCTGGTGTATGTATATGGAGATTTGATGCAAAAAATGATAACACTGGAATAGATTACAAATTTGAAAAACATTTCTGGAAAATCAGAGAAAAGTTAAAACAACTTAAAATGACAAAAGGAAAAAAAAATGGCTTACAGATATTGAGTCCAGAGACCAGGGATCCAATTAAGAACTTTACACTATGGAGGTAAAAACCTGAGTACTTGCAATGAAAACAACTAAGGAAGAATGAACTTGAATGTAACCCATGGAATAGGGGGAAAAAAAAACTGGGTTATGTTCAGAAATCTTCCAGATTATAATTTTGATTTCCTATTTTAATTTATAACATTTTTCAGCATGTTTTAATGTTTTATTTAAAGTTGAGGGTATTCTCGAAATTGTATAATATTAGGGAAAACTGGGGAAATTTTTCCTACAAATTAATTTTTAAAAACTTTAGTGAATTTTATTTTTACTGAATAAGAAATAGATGCTGACAGAGTGATTTGTGCTGGTCTCTGCTAGTTGGTTCTCCACCATTCACGGTGAAACCATTGACTTTCGCGGGGCTGTGGGTTTGGCTCTGGCTCATGAAATGTTCATGAGCCAGCTTTCCTGTCTGAGGAATCATGTAGCAAGTGTGTGCGAGAGACCTCGAGACCTGCTGTGCACTCGCTCTGCAAGGGTAGCATGCGAGAGGACACATTGTCTTTGTGTTCAGCCCCTTAGATTCATGGCTGTTTCTTGCCACAACATAACTTAGCCTGACTAGTATGCATTCTTCATGAAGAAAACATGAAAAACAAAACAAAACAAAACAAAAAACAACAACACAGAAGTCTCCGAGAGAGAAATCTCCAATCCTGTCTCCCAGCAGTAAGCTTCATAAATATTTTGGTGTATTTCTTTGCTTGTCTTCATTTGCATATATACATATATATTTAGCTATGAATTAAATCTGCTAACTGCCTTTTTTTTTTTTTTAAAGATTTTATTTATTTATTAGTTAGAGAGAGAGCGAGCACAGGCAGACAGAGAGGCAGGCAGAGGCAGAGGGAGAAGCAGGCTCCCTGCCAAGGAAGGAGCCCGGTGCGGGACTTGATCCCAGGACGCTGGGATCATGACCTGAGCTGAAGGCAGCCGCTTAACCAACTGAGCCACCCAGGCGTCCCTGCCTTTTTGTTTTTTAAGGCGTCTTCTCCAAGCCCATGATTTTAATGTCTGTCTAGCATACCATCACATGGGTGTAAATTACTTGTCTTAAATAAAGAGTTTCTGTTGGTTGTTTTTAATTTTTTCAGTGTTTTGCCAAGAAATTAAACCTATTGCCATATGAAGTTCCCTGGCGGTGGGCAGAGTATTCTATTCCAGAAACTGAGTGTTGACCCTTGCTGTCTCTGCCCCACTGCTATCTTCTTGGGGCTGACAGCTACCTGAATTCTGGTGGTGACCTCTTTCCAGCTTTGGCTCTAATGACTAGCCCTTGTTGTTAAGGTCACTTTGTTCCTACAACCGACATCCACCCCAGGCTATCTCCCAATCCAAGTTTTTATTTCCTATTGGTGCAACAAATAGGAACTTCTGGCTCTTTTCCACCCCACACCAAATATAAGAGTAGCTCATGATTACTGCTCAGAGTCTCTGCCTAACACTGCTCCTCCAAATTGTTACAGGGACATGAGACAAAGTGCCGACCTATCTCTCCCAAGGGCCTCAAATAGAATGCCATCTTAATGCCTGTCCAAATTTCTATTTCTCTTCAAGATGAGCCCAAGAGGGAATTTGCCTTCAATATGGCCTTGCTTGCTTTCTCTCCCTCCATCCACATTTCTCTCTTCTTGTCTGAACCATGGTGTCGTGTGTGCTGCCCAGGACTGCCACTTTTCTTTCCCTTTTCCCTAAGGCTATTCTAGCAGATGGGATAAGAGGAGAGAGGAAGTACCTTACTAATAAAATAAGTCAGTAGAATAAAAATTTTATTAATTTCCCATTAAATGATTATACAAATAAATAATGTAGTGTTGTATAAGTTTTAAGTTTCCTATGCTTTCCTTTAATTTTCTCTGCAGTGAGTTCCAGATGCTGGAGTAGTTTCTTCATATATATCTCTGGTTATTGTTATCCCAATCCTGATTAGGTTTAATATAGATTCCCATCTCTTTTCTTTGTCTGTGATAGGAAAGACATAGCTCATCCCTTTAGAGACAGAGTTTGAGTGGATAAACCAGCCACAAACATGGCAAGAAATTTGCTACGTGATCTTCATTGTTTTTGGTTTGTTTCCATTCTGATTTCCCCAATGAGGGCCAGAAACTGCTGCTTACTCACTCACATTCCTCCCTTCTGACTTCAATTTTAGATCTTGTCAAAGTCTGAAGGTGAAATCAAGGTGAAAAATAGGTAAAAAGGGTCTTCTTTCCTCTGAAAGGCATTGTAGCCACACTAGGTAGTACACTATTTATTAGCTTAGAGCCCTACACAGGATATCTCATCTTTCCAAAGTTTTCTTGCAATGCTTCTTGCTGAATTTTGAGGTACAGTTAAGTCACTGTGTTTGCCTCCTAGGAATGACTCATAGGAATCATGTGGCAAAATGATTCAAGTTCATGACACAGTGTAAGCTTAAAAATAGGGATAAGCAAAGAGTATGCCATATACCTTCAAAATAACTGCTATGATCAAATTATAAAGACACGTCCTTCCCCCACATCAGACTCAGAGGCACAAACAAATCCATCCCTGCTCCAGGCTTATTGGACACCTGTCCTCTTCCCTTGGTCTTGAGGAAATCAAGTTCTTCAAGCTTCATTTCTCATAAACTTTTTAAATACGAAGTTATCTCAATTTTCAGCTTACTAGTTTCTGTGTTTTTACCTAGTATCTCTCTGTGCATGAGACTCTTTTGTGTAGGACTCTTTCTTTTTAAATATTGATAATAAAACCCTGGGATTTTGGTGGGGCGTAGTCTGAGTGATAATAACTAGTTTTATTTATTTTCTTGGTGTGTCTTGAGGCTATTTCCAAATGTGCTTTAAAAACACTAAACTATAACCAAAGCCTTAAAAAAGGAAAGTCATATTCATCAGCATTTTATTCCTGATGCAATGAGATTGATGGGAGACAGAACTATATATGAACATATGGCAAAACCTCATAATTAAGTGGGGATTTGTTTCCAGACTCTAGGATAGACCCATAGTAGAGCTCACCACATGGAACTCATTTTTCAAAATGATTTTGGCTTTACAGAAGAAGCTGAGCAAATATCTGCTTTGACCCTTTCCTCCGTCATCAAAACATACATCAGGGCTTACCACCCCAAAATGCCTACACATCACTGGGGCAAACTCTAGATTTGTTGCTCAGGTTGGGTGTGAAATGGGTCCAAGCTCCTCCCACAGAACTTTCAGAAAAGAGAGCAATGGCTGTGGCACCAAGTCACTTTTGCAAGAGGTCTACAGATCACCCAAGTGCACACTGGAAAGCAGCCCCATAAAGGGAAAGAGCAGAGGAGGGAGGATGCCCACAGTTCCCTTGGAAGCCAACTATCTTATTGAGAATATGATAATGTCTGTTTTGGAGTAAGGAATAGGGCATGTTTCAGATACAACTTTCAGCAATGTAGTGTAATCATGATGTAGTATGTGATTGGTAAATCACCTGCTTCCCTTTATGCATGGCTTCAGAAAGGTTGGAAGCAGAGATTAGATGGATTTAGTAAAACCGATCTTGCCCTTTAAGCCTTGCCTCTTCCTACTTCTTTTTTATTTTAATATTTTATTTATTTATTTTTGAAAGATAGCACGAAAGTAGGGGGAGGGGCAGAGGGAGAAGCAGACACCCTGCCGAGCAGGGAGTTGGGATTATGATCTGAGCCAAAGGCAGGCATCTAACCAAATGAGCCACCCAGGTGCCCTCTCTACCAAGATTATGTCCCTAGAGGATATATGGTTGCCGAGTTGGGGTAATGGAGAACAGAAAAGGCCCATTGTTTCCAGACATTTGCCCTGACCTAATACAAGTAGAAACTTTCTTTACTACCCCTTTATTTAAAAACTTGTTAAAATATATCATGCTGCTATTACCAGTGGGTAGAAACTTGATTTATTTGTCAAATTAAATTTATTAAAATTATTAAAGATTATTAAAATTAAAATTATTAAAAATTCTAAAATACACACATATGAAAACAAGTTTAAAAAATGACAAAAAGCAAAATTTGATTATAAGAAGCAGATTGGGAAAATCTTATGTCAGACTATAGGTGGGTATATCCAGGTATGTTTTCCCAGAGGGAGGTTCTCCAGATTTAGGGAATTGTATACATTTGAGAAAAATGATAACAGAAAAAGGGTGGAATCATGATATCAAGCTTTTCCTATGTCAACATTTTTGCTTATAGAAAACTGCTAGTGGAGGGGAGCCTGGGTGGCTCAGTGGGTTAAAGCCTCTGCCTTCGGCTCGGGTCATGATCCCAGGGTCCTGGGATTAAGCCCCACATCGGGCTCTCTGCTCAGTGGGGAGCCTGCTTCCTCCTCTGTCTCTCCCTCTGCCTGCCTCTCTGCCTGTCAAATAAATAAATAAATTAAAAAAAAAAAACGAAAAAAAAAAGAAAACTGTTAGTGGGGTTGACTTAGTCCTTTCTATATTCCTTTCATAATCTACTTAGAGAGAACCCAGCAAAATAACCTACTGGCACCAATAACTTGATCTGGCAAAAGCACCCTCTTTTCCTAAAACTAACATCTCCATTTTAGAAATGTTAAAGCACATTCAGGTCAGTCCTACTGTTTTGTTCCCTGAGATGCTAAGGTTTAATTATATGACATTTAGGAGCAGATCTGGGACCACCATCTGGATTCTGCTTTGCTATTCCAAGGATCCCTCTACTGCCTGGGCCTGGAAAAATCTGAACATACTTATTTGTTAACCTTTAATGCTTTATGTCTTAATTAGAGATATTTTGGGGAAAACATAAAATCTTAATTCTAACATTATAAAAATCAATCTAACAAGTTATAGATGGATATGAAAAGGTGGCAAACTTTACATTAAATACCTACTGAATGATGTCCAAAAACTCTCATGGATGAATTGTGTAAATAATTCATTTTAAAATGTGATTAATCCTTAAACTTCAACATGATTAAAATTTCTCTATCTTCAAAAGCAATAGCTAACATTAAGTACATTTGTAATTTTTTTATTAAATATAAAGGAAGGAAGGAAGGAAAGGAGGAAGGAAGAAAGGGAGGGAGAGTGCTAGTTAATAGGACAAAAACAAGCAGAAGCCACATAAGGACAGAGTAAACTGAGTCACTGTGTTGTGTTGTTCTGTTCAGCACCTGGTATATCCAAGAACATCTTTTTCAGTGTGAGTCAATTCCATTATGAAAAGTGACTCCAACTCTAAAATTGCAGCAATACCCCTTTCCAATAGTGTTTTATTCATCGAATTCTGGCATCAGTGGTTTTAAATCTACTTTGGTGCGGGTCCTGATGACCTCTTTGGCTCTCTCTTGAGAACAGCTGCTTCTGTGTCACAGATGCTCAGAGGAAGAAGAGAAAGCAAGTGTCCTGCTGTGTGCTTGTCCTAATTCTCGACATCTGCAGACCCAGCTGAGAGCACCTGCATTATTAGCTTTAAGACTTGGAGACACCTATAAACTAAAAGGCAGAGTGTCGTGAATTTCAAACTGAAAGTACTCTTTGGAGAGCCATTGTGCTTGTTGGTTTGTAACATGCATATTAAAGTCCCCATAATGTTGGGCCAAATGCTGTGATGTGATTCAGGGGCTGCATTACAGATGCATCTTTACAGTTGTGAGAACACTAAAGAATCCGTATATTTTCTGTGAAATCTCCATATTCACCTTATTTTCTTACTCAGAACATATAAGAACAGTAGCCCGGAAATAAAAGGCCAACAACGCACAGCCCATGAACACATGAAAACACCTGGCAATGTCTTTACAGTGATGACTCCAGGAGAAATCTCAGGCTCTGATATGGAAATATGACACATTTTTCTAAACAATTGCTAAAGAAGGAAAGAATAAAGTCTCTCTAAGACACCACTTCAAGACACAAAGGAAAGTTACTGAGACAGACTTGAAGAGAAAATCATTTTCTGAACTTTTATCTTTTAGATATGCACATATGCAAAACTGTGTGGCAGAACAGATGGAAAAATAATTGAACATATATGACAGAGAGTTGATTACCATATATATTACATCTGGATGCATTACAGATCAATGAGGAAAAGACAAATACGGTCATAAAAATAGTGGACACAAATGTAAATGCACCAAAATAATTGTCCTTCCTGTAGAAAAAATCAAAACAGAACAACAATCTTATTAAGAAATTCTAAACTCACCAAAACAACAATTTTGTTAATTATCAAAGATAAAATTAGTAATAGCTTATTTAAAAAACTCATCTATAATCCATGTGAGGAGTAGCACACACTAGGATTATTATCTTTAGTGCGAATTGTTATGGTATTTGAAGAAGGTATTTGGCAAATCAACTTAAAATACCCTGACTTATTCATGCATTTAATGGGGCAATTTCATTTAAAGGATAATTGCAAATACCACAAAGATTATAATGGCAACAAAATATTAAAAAGCTAAGTAATGGATAATTAAGGATTGCAACTTGCTTAAATCTTCTATCACAGAATATTCTGTAATTCTTATTGTGTGAATATTTAAGGCAATTCAGTTGATTTAAAATAATGATATGCTCCATTGTGAACAAAATGGATTTTTAATAATATATGTAACATATAAATCCCATTTACTAGGTTTTTGATAAATATGTTTCAGGGCTATGTTTTCAGGTACATAAAATTTCATGATTATACATCTTCAGCTGGTGTTTATATCCACATAGTTTAGTTAAGGGAAATACAAAACAGGGCACTGTTTGTACTACAAATTTTAGGCTTTTTAAAACAGATCGTCTGAGGACATGATGAGAGTAATTCAAATGTGAACTATAAAATTTGATAATCTTGGGGCGCCTGGGTGGCTCAGTAGGTTAAAGCCTCTGCCTTCGGCTCAGGTCATGATCTCAGGGTCCTGGGATCAAGCCCCACATCGGGCTCTCTGCTCAGCGGGGAGTCTGCTTCCTCCTCTCTCTCTCTCTGCCTGCCGCTCTGCCTACTTGTGATCTCTGTCTGTCAAATAAATAAATAAATAAAATTTTTAAAATATTTGATTATCTTATACAACACCTTAGAAGTAGAAACTAGACGATGTAGCCTTAAATACTCAACCTCAGAGGGTGTGGGTAAGGGCCTAACCATGTTTAAAAAGCATCTCAAGTGATTCTGTCGTCCTAACCAGAAAAAAGAAAAGAAAAATCAGTGAAAACACACTGTGCTCGATAATTGAGAATAGAATCTAATATGGTCTAAGTATCTTTTCTGGGTATTTATACATATTTCAGGAATCTTCCTTAACTAACTTCCACATTCCACCTAAGTATGAAATGCCGTTCATTAACATGGGACACAATGAGAAAGGAGTGTGTGAAATTGTGGAATCCGTCCCTCTGTTAGGGCACTGTGGTTTGGAGGGAGGGGGCCTAAGTAATGGTATTTTCTGATGGAGACTCACTACTGTCCACTTTGCCATTGCTCTGAAAGTCTTCTTCCAGATAGATGCATCTATTTTTCCAGGTTTAAAAAACAAATAGATAAATGTAGGACCGTGATTTATTTGATGAATGGTATTAGGGAGCATCAAATAGCAACTCAACATTCTTAACCCTAACTGTACTCTTCTCAGTCCACAGCATGATTATGATGGAAACCTGACCAAATACTGAATATTGGTATTATAGTGTTTTGTGTTTTCATGATAGTGTTCCTCAATTATTCTAAAATCAAGAAAATGACTTGAACATAGGAATTCTATGTTTTCGCTTATTTTGGTGGAAATATTCTGTTGAAGAGCAAATTTTCCTCATGACTCTATCAAATCTTCATAAAATCTCTGATTATTATAGATAAATACAATTTTTCTTCCTCTTAGTTCCCATAACACATTTTCTATGCCTCAATTATGAGACTCATTTCCATTCTATTCTACTTGGTCTCATAGATATTTTTCCACGTCTTCTTACCATCACCACATATTACAACCAAAATAAAACCCCCTTGAAGGCAGGAATATTGACTAACATTTGTCAGTATGTCCTTGATCTGGCATCAGAAATACTATCGTGATAGTCAATAAAGATTTAAGAATGTTGGATAGCATATGCATAGGTTTGAAAAGTGTGGTTGCTCAATTTAAAATAAGAGTGGATAAGGTATAGACTTGTTCAAAGTGTATAAGGTACACCTCAGAAGCAGAAACACTTTAAATTCAACAAATCTCTAGAAAGGGTTATATATGCAATGGGAAACTCTATGCAATTTTATTTTCAGAGGCTAGAGAATACTTTTCTTCATTTGGGATTCTGGATTTTACATTGCTACTCTTGGTATTACAGGAAAAAAAAATCTCACAACTCTCACAACTACTAGAGTTATAGGCAAAAATCTTGCTGAGAAAATTATGTAGTTTTTTTCCTTTAATTAGGAAAATTCTAGGTATCTTAAATTAAATGACTCATGTTTCTATAAGATAGAAATTTCATCTTATTATATGCACGAGATAGCATTTGTATTCTAATAGAAAAATAGCAAAAACAAACAATTCCTAAAAGAGTGTGTTTAAATTAATTATAGTATAATCATATAATATTGTATAGACATTAATTATATTTTAAATGGTTAATGAAGTAGTTAGTGAAATAATTATTAATTAATAATGAATATGTTCTTAAACTAATAAGCAAAACTACAGACTTCAAAATCCGTCTAATTTTGTGAATGATTGAGTGTGTGTGTATGAATGTGCATATATAAACAGAATACATCAAAATGTTTGCAATAATCTTGAGTGTAGGAATTATCATTTTGAGTGAAGGAATTATCAGAATGATACTTCTTTCTTTTTTTCTGTATTTTCTAAAATTACTTTTTTGATCAGAATATACAATTTTAAAACATGCTAAAGTGGTTGTACATATAAATATTTAATTTATTGTACCACTCATGGCAAGAAAAAGCTATTGAATGTTCTCATCTGTGACAAGTAACTTACAGTTTTCTGAAAATTATTGAATTGTGTACATAAAAAGACATCTCCTGCTAATAACTCTTGGTATAATAAGTACTCCAGGAGTCATATGCTACTGCTGAATAGCCACACAACAAATAAATCCACAACAGAAAATAAGCAATACAGCTTTTTTTGTAAACATAACCTTTACACCCAAAGTGAGGCTTGAACTCACAACCTTTAGATCAAGAATAAGATGCTCTACCAACTGACTCAACCAGGACCAGCAATGTACCTTTCTGCTTTGACACATAAATACTTGTAGCTCCTTAAGTATGAGGTGTTACAAAAGTATGCTTTCTAGAAATCACATAATTTATACTTGTAATAATTTTTTTCTCAATAACAGAAACTTTAGAGCAAACATTGTTAGAATTATTATGTGACTCTAATGCCAGTCACATAATAAAATTTTTAATTATCAATCTGTTGATATATAGTTGAATAAATGGAGACTCAATTCAGTACTATTTTTAAATTTAAAAATAAAGTAGCTTATAGAAAAAATAACTTTTGATATAGAATACTTCTCTTTCCAGATCAATTTTGTACTCCAGTATACACACAATCTTAGTAATACTTCAATTTGGATTTTAAGGATTGGTTTGATTGGTTTTGTTTCATCTCAGTAGTTTAATTTATTTTTTTTGAGAAAAAAATTCACTTGTATACATAATATAATTGGTGAGACAAATACAATATATTTGAGTAGGGTCCTCAATCATACCTCCTAATTTCAAACCTTATCTCTACCACTTGTTGACCATGTTTTCTCTTTTAAAAAAATGAAATTAATAACAACAACTACTTAATACCATTTTCTTGATGATTGAATTCATGCATATGTGTAAAACTCTTAGCAGAGTAATTTGATAAATGTTAGCTTCTAAATATACTTACCAACTTTGAATGTAGTCTACTTGAAGAATTCAAGAAGTCTTTTTTGAAGTTACTAAAACTTTTAATATCATCAAAGATAATTGAGCAATATATTTCTAAGAATCTCTGATGATATCATTGATTTTATGTAGGAAAACCAGCTCTTTGAAGACAGAGTAGTCATTCATGACATCTAAAAGAAGTAAAATATTGAAACTACATCTAGAACTTTCAAGCAGATTACAAGATTAACATGCAAATCCTCAGCTGCAGAAAAGAGTATGAGATCCATTGAATGTTAGGTGTTCATAATCTGGAGGTCTCAGGTTTCAAACTCCTAATTCATAGAGAAACCTTCGTACATCAGTGTGTAGGTGGATATAGGAGTCTCTGTAACTTTTACTGGATAATGACAGCTATATATGGATTCATAATAGTGTAATAACTCATGTGCTAGATTTATGTAGAAAATGTGGTTATAGCATCAATGAGAAAATAATGAACTCTGCTTGAGTTGAGTACAGTAGTCTTTCCAGTGAAGGCAACCACATGGCTCAAGATTAAAAGGGGACTAAGAGTTCACTTGGGGGACAATAGAAAGTAGTTTCAGAGAAAGGGAGCAACATGTTCCCACTGGAGTAGGTATAAATCAACATGCCATCCTAGATAAGTGCAAGAAAGCAGGAATGAATAGGACAATGGGTGGGTGTAGGAAAAGAGGGAGATATGCGGATGGCTAAATAAGTGTATAGAGAGTCTTTATGCCATAAATAAACTGGAGTTACCCTAAGGTAAATGGCAACATAGAACAATTTTTTAGGGCCAGAGCCTGTTTTTTTTTTTTTTTTTTTCTTTAGAAGTGTAATTCTGAAATGTTGAAAATGGCTTAAAGCAAGCTAGCACTCCAAATAAAATATATTCACAAGCATCCATTTTAGATATAAGGGAGGCCTGAACCAAGATGGTGGCATGAGAAAGACACTTATGGAAGTGGCATAAATTTTTACCTATAGAATACAAGAAAAATATGTATTTAAGATGTTGCTCAAGATTCAGGCTTGGTGGCCTAGAGGATGTGAGCCATTTACTAAGAAAGGAATCGATTATCAGAGTTCGGTTTTAACTGTCGTGAATTCATCCTGGAGTGAGCATTAAGAGAATGTACACCAAGACAGAACTGGGATCACTTTCCATCTTGGCTTCATATACCTGTGTTACCGTAGCCTTTCTGAGTCTGGTTTCATAATAAGCAATGAGATAAATTGGTTCAGAAATCAAGCGGGAAAAAAAGAAATCAAGGGGGAAAATATAGTGTGTAAGGAATTTTTCTCAACATAGAAATTTGAAGAAAATAGTGACCTTAAATATGATTCTTTGTTATTACACTATCACGGTGTTAAGGGACAATCTCCACAAGACTCTCACATTATAGAGTCATGCACAGTCTTCAGTTTATTTTCTTTTTTAAGGGCATTTATATAGTGATAGAGATAGTGTCTTTCTAGAACAAAAGTCAGACAGGTTTATAAAAGATTCCAGGCTTCCTCTCATTTGCAATGACGTTCTTATGCAGATGTCACCTGTCCTTCCCATATCACCCTGTGAGAACTGGAGATCAGATTCCTGGCATCTGAAAATGCTGGTATTCTGTCTACGGTTAGTGTTATGGGTAATAAAATCTGTTGTCTAAGACTGAGGGGTCTTGTATCTAGTACCAGAATCCATGAAAGTGAGGCAGGCTAACATTTTAGCTGTCACATTAAATAAAATCTCAGACCTTTTGCAGTTCCTGACACACTTAGTTTTTACATTCAAAAGAGAATGTCTTAGAGGAAACTGAGCAATAATCCACACGCTGATATTTCCCTTCCAAAATATCAGTCTTAACAAAATCTTCTCAAAGCAGACACTCTGATCTCAAAACAGAGACCCCCTCCTTGGAACATACTCTGTAGGACTGTCTTTTTACATTAGATTCTTTATCTAATCCTGATCCTCCATTGGGTTTCAGTTATCACTAGATGAGATTTAGTTTAAAAAGAAGAAAACATAAACCTCTGCCATAAATCAAAAAGTATTAGATTGGAAGCATTTCAATATGAATAATTTCATAAAACATATTGTTCTCATTTTAAACCATTTTCCCAGCAACACTGAAATTTCATCATACACAAAATTTTTTTTTCGTATAAAACCAAAGGACAATTTTGTTTGAATATGGAAGATCACAAAGGAAACAAAACATGGAAGACACATTCAGATAATTAATCTTTGCAATATTCACTTAGATATGAGTAGAAAAACCATTCAACCCAGAATTTAAATAAACAATGTTGAACAATATGCTCTTTGAAATAATTTCCTATTTTCCACCATCATTACTTTAAATGATCAATGACATCTTCAGGCTCTTGTGATGAACCACAGAATCATCACAGTTTAACACTTCAGAGATTTCTAACATATTGACAAAATAAAACTGCATAAGTAAATCCATAGAATTTCATGAATTGAGTTCCTGGAAGCAAGGAAATCAGAACATTTGTTATTATTAGTATTTTAAAGAGAAACTCCCAGGTTTCTCTCTCAGATCCTTTACTTGTATTTTTATGTGCTTAAAGTATATCATTAATTAGATGTTGAAAAAAAATACACACACACACACACACACACACACACATTATATGTAATATAACCATGAGTCAGACCTTAACCTATATATATAAATATATTATATTGAATGATTATAATTATATTGAATATATATTATATTCAATGTTAACATTGAACTCTTACTGTCATTTAAATTTTAAAACTACCATCTTTCTGGGGCACCTGGGTAGCTCAGTTGGTTAAGGTCTGACTCTTGGTTTCTGTTCAAGTCATGATCTCATGGGTTGTGGAATCTAGCCCATGACAGACTCTGAGCTTGACGGGGGTCTGCTTGAAGATTCTCTCCCTCAGCACCCACTCTCTACAACAAATAAATAAATCTCTTTTTTCAAATAAATCTCAAACAAAATAAAACTGCCATTTTTCTAAAACCTTTCTATTAACTTTCTCAGAGTTGACAAAGAGCATTAAATGTTGGCCAGTCTCAAAGTCTCTGTCATTTTTTGCCTTTTCTATTCTCCTCATCTGAAAAATAGTTCTAAAAAAAGTGAAAGTGTTTTAGAATTTGATGAGTCTAATAACCTTGCTTGATACACAGGTAACAAATATGAAAAGTTATTTGCCTCTAAATCATTCATAAGTATCTGTTAGTGTATGAGCCTAAATTGATATCCCAAATCTTCTTACAGGTTGGCATGTGTTATTTTGTAGAGAACAGATATACTGAAAGTACTTGGCTGTCTCCCTCTCTTGTTCTGTTTTCTATCTCAAATCCTGCCTACAGTCTCTTTGAGACAGCAATAAAAATACAAAACTCTGAAAACCTCCACAGTCCCACTTTATGTTAACTAAATTAAAGGCTTAGTTCTTAAAAATATAAAATCATACAGGTTCAAAGATTAATTATGTGGACTATATTGATCATGTCTTGACTGACTCCTTGGTGATCATGGGAACACTGGGTACCTGAATATCAGAAAAATGATAATGAAATAGAAACTATTTTTTCATTTTTTATTTTGATATAAATTCAGAATTACTGAACATTTGTAAGTATAGTACAAAGAGTTCCTCAAACTTTTCACCCAAATTCCCCAAATGTCAACAACTTAGTTGTTTGATACCTTTTACCATGCTACGTACTGATATTTTGTTTTTTAGTAATTAAAGAGTATCTTGTAGACATGGTGCCTCTTTATAAACTAAAAACCTCAGTGTACATTGTATAAAAGCCACATTCTCATAAACACCCACAGCTAGATTAGCAAAATCAAAAAGTTAATGCTTATTCAGTATTATTTTCAAACATGACATCCTTATTCATATTTCACCAATTTCCTATCATGTTTTCTTTTTTATTAAATTATGGTGTACCATACCATGTTAGTGTCTTTGTAGATCAAAATGATTTAACATTTGTATACATTGTGAACTGATCACCACAATAAAGCTAGTTATCATCTGTCAGCATATAAAGCTGATACAGTATTACTCACTGCATTCCCTAGGCTGTACATTACATCCCCATGATTTGTTTACTTTACACCTGGAAGTTGTACCTCTGGATCCCCTTTACCCACTTTGGCCCCCATCCCTGCCCCAGTAACCACCACTCTGTTCTCTGTCTGTTCTCCGTATCTATGAGTCTGGATTTCATTTTTTTGTTTGTTTGTTTCTTTAGAATCCACTTATAAATAAAATTATGTGGTATTTGTCTTTCTGTCTGACCTATTTTACTTAGCATGACAGCCTCATGGCACTTCATGTTTTTGCAAATGGTGAGATATCATTCTTTAGTGGCTGAGTAATATTCCATTGCATATATATACCACATCTTTTTATTCACTCATTCGTGGATGGACAATGGGGTTGTTTCCATATCTTGGCTATTACAGATAATATATAATGTATATATTTTTATAACATATATTATAAAATACATAATATAAATTATAAATAATGCTGCCATGTGAACATAGAGGTGCTTATATCTTTTGAATTAATGTTTTTGCTTTCCTTGGGTAAATATCCAAGAGGAGGATTGCTGGATCATATGGTTCTATATTTAATTTTGGGTGGAACGTTCGTAGTGTTTTCTGTAGTGGCTGCACCAATTTACACTCCCACCAACAGTTCCTTTTTCTCCATTTCCTCACCAACACTTGTTATTTTTTATCTTTTTGATGGTAGCTGTTCTGACAGGTGTAAGGTTATTTACATGGAATGTGTTTTTCCATACCTTCACTTACATATGTGTGTACTTCTGATGTAGGTCTCTTTTATGCATAATATAGATGAGTCTTGCTGTTTTATCCATTCAGCCACCGTATTTCTTCTTCTTCTTTTTCTTAAAGATTTTATTTATTTATTTGACAGAGAGAGATTACAAGTAGGCAGAGAGGCAGGCAGAGAGAGGGGGAAAGCAGGCTCCCTGTTGAGCGGAGAGCATAATGCTGGGCTCTGGGCTCGATCCCAGGACCCTGCAATCATGACCTGAGCCAAAGGCAGAGGCTTTAACCCACTGAGCCACCCAGGCACCCCACTGTATTTTATTTGATTGGATATTCTAGTCCATTTACATTTTAATATTTATTGGTAGGTATGTATTTGCTGACATTTTGTTAATTGTTTTTAGGATGTTTTGTAGTTCCTCTTTGTTTCTTTTCTTTCTTTTTAAAGATATAACTTTCTTTGATGGCTTATAACTTTCTTTAGTGCATAATCAAATTCCTTCCTCATTTTCTTTTGTAAAATTACTATGAGTTCTTTCTTTGTAGTTACTGCGAGGTTCACATATGCTATCCCATGCATGGAATGGTTATTTTACAGTTGATAGTAATTTAAATTTGATACATACCAAAACTACACTTTCAGTGTTGCTCCCACATTTCTTGTTTTCATTATCACATTTTACAGGTTTTTATTTCATGTGCCCTTAATGAATTATCATAGTTTTAGTTAACTTCACTGCTTTTGTCTTTTGACCTTTTTACTAGTTTTATAAATGATAGACTACTTTTACTATACTTTCACCTTTTCCAGTGAGATTTTTATATTTTAATTTTTCAAAAAATCTTTTGTTAGTGCCAATTATTTTTAGCTAAAAAGCCCCTTTAATGTTTCTTATAAGGCCATTTTAGTGCTGATGAGTTCGCTTAGCTTTTGCTTGTCTGGAAAGCTCTTCACCTCTTCTTTTCTGAATGATCACCTTCCCGGGTAGAATATTCTTAGATGGCTATCGTGTGGCTCTAGTGTGGGGGATGGGGACACACCCAACTGCATTAGCAGGTCACACCATTTGCCAAAATGGTGCTCATTAGTGCCAGCAGTAGCAGGGTAGAATGATGTTGGAAAAATGGTGCCTACCAGAGTTTTAATCCACAGACAGAGTCCCAACCTTTGGAAGTGCCATTCATCTAGTCTTTATTCCACATGTAGCTGTAAATTTGTTGTGTTCATGGGAAGAAGTGTCTTCAGAATCTTCCTGTGCCAGCATCTTAACCTGAGGCTCTCCATTTTCCTACTATAGGCATTAAGTCATTTTATACCACTCTGCTTAAAGATTTATGGCAACTCTGCATCAAGCAAATCTATCAGGAGCATTTTTCCGACATTGGCTTTTGCTCACTTTACATCTCAAGTGACATTT
The DNA here is from genome assembly GCA_003697995.1 of Taxidea taxus jeffersonii. Taxonomy (NCBI): domain Eukaryota; kingdom Metazoa; phylum Chordata; class Mammalia; order Carnivora; family Mustelidae; genus Taxidea; species Taxidea taxus. The sequence goes on along the minus strand of RCUC01152938.1, from coordinate 135,228 downwards.
TGGTAATTTTCACAATATTTCAAACTTCTTCATTATTATTGTTACATTGATCTTTAACCAGTAATTATAACTTTCTAGAAGTTCAGATGATGGTTAACATTTCTTAGGAATAAAGTATGTTTTTATTTTAAAATAGTTGTTTTTTTAGACATAATGCTACTGCACACTTCATAGACGACACTATAATGTAAACGTAGTTTTTAGATGAACTGGGAAACAAAAAAGTTACTTGACTCACTTGATTGTGATATTTGCTTTTTGCAGTTGTCTGGAGCCAAAACTGCAGTGTCTTGAAGGTATACCTGCATGTTCTTCATAACAAGAGAAAACCCTGGATTATGTGTTGCCTTTCATCTGGAACAGTTCCACGGCTTTGTTTGTCTTTGGTGATATGGGCATTTTTGGGATATAGGCTAGTTATCTGTAGACTTCCTCCCCACTGAGTGTGTGTGATATTTTCTTATCATTAATCCCAGGTAATGGATTTTGGGCAGAAATAATTTTTTCTATGACCATATTGGAAGTTACAGAAGGTCGCTTTGTGCAGCCACTGGTAATGTGAACTTTTGTCACTTTGTCAGGTGATGCCTTCCCAGTTTCTCAGTTTTAAAGATACCATTGCTTTTCCCCCTTGTAAGTCCTAATTATCTTTTGAGGGAAATACTTTGGAGCTATAGTTTCTTACTCCTCAAACTTTTATTCACTGATTTTTGTATCCCTTGATGACTCTTGACTAATTTAATTATTATTCATGTTTTACTACTTAGGACAACGTATAATTACAAATGTACATTTATTAGGAGAGTATTGGTGCAGGGATAGATGAATAAACTAATTAAGCAGAATATAGAGTCCAGAAATAGGTCCATATGTATGCGGTTACCGAATTTATGACAAAGATAATACTGAGTTGCTGTGGGGAAAACAAAAACAAAGACAAAAACAAAAACATGACATTTCATTAAATACCTTTGGATCAACTCTATATTCACATGGGAGAAAATGAATATTTCTTATTTAATGTGATATACAAATATCAATTTCATAGATCTAAACATGAAAATAAAGCAAGAAAACAATATGAAAACATAGGCATTTGTTTTCCTTGGGTTCAGATGTGGAACAGTTTCAAAAAGACTCAAAAATTACAGAAAAAATAGGTAAATCAGAATTCAGGAACTAAGTCTTCCTGTTTACTGTTATTAGGACAAGGCAAAATATTTAAGTACACATTCAAAGAGAGGACTTTTCAAGTTTATGTGAAAACTACAAATCAGAGAATGAAAGAAAATCCAAGAAATCAAAGAGCAAAACAATTTGAGTATTCCCTTGGCAAAAAAGGGTAAGCAAATAATCAATAATATTTGAAATGTGATCAGCTCATTGGACATCACAGGGATGCTAATTAAAAACCACATGGGGATATCTCTACACACCCATTGGAATGGCTAAATGGAGGACATGGCAACACCATGAACTGATGGTGAAGCAACTGGAACTCTTATATACTGCTGATAGTGTAAAATGGCACAAACCCTTTGGAAAGATTATTGACAGTTTCTACTAAAGAAGCACATATTTATCTCAGGTCATACCTAACAGAACTGCTACAAAAAATGTACTTGTACAAGTGTTTGCAACTTCTCTGTTTATATTGGCTGAAAAATGGAAAAAAATCAAATGTGCAACACATAGAATGGCTAAAATGTCGAATATGCCTAAGGTAGACATTTTATATTAACAAGAATATCCAGTCTAGCATGGTAGGAGAAAAAATGAATAAATCTCACAAACATCACGGTGAGCAAAAGATTCCAGTCACACATCTAGAGTCCTTACACTGCTCTTATGTTTGTGTAAAGCTCAAAATTAGGCAGTCTGATTCATGAAAACATGTAATGGTGGGCAAGTAGTGACTGAAAGGAGGTATGAGACCTTCTGAGATGCTGCTAATTTCTACCCCTTTATCTGGTAACATGTGTTTATTTACCTTGTAAAAATTCATTGAGATCCATCCATGTCGTCACAAATGCTAAGATTTCATTTCTTTTGATGGCTGCATAGTATTCCATTGTATATATATATATATATATATACATATATATGTATATATGTATATATATATACCATATCTTTATCCATTCATCTGTTGATGGACATCTAGGTTCTTTCCATAACTTGGCTATTGTGGACATTGCTGCTATAAACATTCGGGTGCATGTGCCCCTTCAGATCACTACGTTTGTATCTTCATGGATGGAATTAGAGCATATTATGCTTAGTGAAATAAGTCAATTGGAGAAAGACAACTATCATATGATCTCCCTGATATGAGGAAGTGGAGATGCAATGGGGGTGAGGGTTGAGGTGGTAGGAAAAGAAAAAATGAAACAAGATGGAATCAGGAGGGAGACAAACCAAAAGAGACTCTTAATGTCATAAAACAAACTGAGGGGGGTGGGGGGAAGAGGGGTTGGGAGAGGGTGGTGGGGTTACATTATATGTTTAAATAAAAATAAAAATTAAAAAAATTCATTGAGAAAAACATTTATCATTTGTATTATTTTGGGTACTTGTGCTTTGACAGACTAATACTTGAACATTTTAAACAATTGTTCTTTCATGGCCCCCCATGAAGAACAGTGTGTCCTTTGCAGGAGATCATACACTTTAAAGGTTAGTTATTTATCTTCAAGGGCTAGGTTGCTGTGTGTGTGTGTGTGTGTGTGTGTGTGTGTGTGTGTGTGTGTTTAATTTATTCTGACTTTTCTCAGTCTCTCCTCTCAAATATTTCTTTGTACTGTAGATTGTGTTTTAATTAAGAATTATTATCCTTTCCCTCTTAACCACTTACCTAAATCCCATCTCTTCCACCCACACTCAGAATCAGGGACTATGTGTTAATTTTTCTAACCCTTTCCACATTAGAATTTATTCTCAACAATTCTATCTTCTGTTTTCTTTTCCTCTTTCCAAGCCCAGTGCCCCTGTACTCTTTATTCTCTCTCTTTAATAAACTTTGTTCATTGTTTTGCCCACTTTTACAAAAGTCTCCTCCAAAGTAGGTTGTACTGACTCTATTTTCTGGTATATAAGCCACCAGAGTGACATCTGATAGTCTGTACTCTGATCCTGATGAACGTGCTGCCATATTTGAAATATACAGTTTCATGGCACATAATATCCCTGTTGAGTGAAGAGATACTCATTAAGGAAAATTAATTGTTTCAAATTATTTTCAATTATTTTGACATATTAGACTTTCTGGAATTCATTTTAAAATTACTAAAAGGGGGGCACCTGGGTGGCTCAGTGGTTAAGTGTCTGCCTTTGGCTCAGGTCATGATCCCAGGGTTCTGGGATCAAGCCCTGCATCAGGCTCCCTGCTCCACGGGAAGCCTGCTTCTCCCTCACCCACTCCCCCTGCTGTGCTCCCTCTCTCACTGTATCTCTCTCTGCCGAATGAATGAATAAAAATCTTTAAAAAAAATTACTAAAAGGTTTATTCAGGGAGATAGCATGGTGAAATCTTAGCCATAAGAGCACTATTGTATTGATTTTTTAGAGGTCTCTGAGGTTGCTAAGGTTCATGATATGTGGAATTTAGAACATTTATCTCTTCTCATAATTATGATTTTATATTTCTTTCCTCATATTCATACTTTTAAGGCCTATTATCTATGTAGTCATCTGAAGGGAGGAAAAAAAGCTTTGGAAGGAATAAAGGAAATGAATAATATAGAGTTATCTGGCTCACACAGCAATTTTCTTTTTTAGTAAGTTTTTATACTAGTTCCTTGGCAAGTCATATATGATTTCACACTAACACTCCCTTGCCAATTTGCATGAGGATGTTTGAATACATTGCATCATTTCAATGATCTTTTAAAGTTTATTCTGCATATCCATTGGAGATTTGATTGTTATGAGGACTTCAGTGACACAATTGTTGCTGAGCAAAGGGAGTACTGCATAAAATACCTAATAACATGAGGGAAATAGGTCAGTTATATGCAATTTGGAAACTACAGATATGAATAAAGGATAAAATAAAGATAACATACTTCTGCCACTCAATAAATCATTTTGACATAAAATTGTCATTTTTTAAAAAAGTTTTTAAAACATTTAAAAAATTTTTTTTTATTTATTTGTTAGAGAGAGAGAGAGTGAGCACAGGCAGACAGAGTGGCAGGCAGAGGCAGAGGGAGAAGCAGGCTCCCCGCCGAGCAAGGAGCCCGATGTGGGACTCGATCCCAGGACGCTGGGATCATGACCTGAGCCCAAGGCAGCTGCTTAACCAACTGAGCCACCCAGGCATTTAAAATTGTCATTTAAAAAAAAAAATTCATTTATTTATTTGAGAGAGAGAGAGAGACAGAGAGTGAGAGACAGCACAAGCAGGGTAAGGGACAGAGGGAGAAGCAGACTCCTTGCCAAACAGGGAGCCCGATGTGGGACTCAGTCCCAGCACCCTGGGATCATGATGTGAGATAAAGGCAGACACTAACAGACTGAGCCACACAGAAGCCCCCTTTTGTGTGTGTGTGTGTGTGTGTGTGTGTGTGTGTGTGTTTACACAGCACGTGCATGCACATATTATAAAATATTTAAAATTGGTGTTTTTATTAGCATTGAATTGTGAAAATTTCTGTCTATAAAGACATTTTTATCAAGTAATTTCAATGCTCAGGTCACTAATCCTCAGGGTGTTTTGAGACACAAGAGGAAATATAACTAATCGTATACTGAGCTTTTTTCTAGAATTAGATATTTATACTCCTTAACCATGAACCATTTTCATCTTTAAAAATGTACATTCTGGTCCTTTCACTAGACACAGGTTTAAATGAACAAAAAGCATAAGTGTTTGGCTCTGTGCTCTTTCATGGTTCCAGTGTTCATTGACTTTTTTATTAGTATTTTTGTTTTCACTTTTTAATGCCTATACAAAGAATACTGAATTCATTGAAAAAGCATATTGCTGGAGAACAGTAACTAAGTAATCCAGTTTTATCCTCTCACCATTCTAGGGTTGTCATTCAATAAAGTATATACTGTAAATTCAAATCCAGAATATTGTTTAGGTTGCTGTAGAAAGTACCTTTGAACATGACACAAAATTAGAGTGATAAATTGAAAAAAAAAAAAAAGGAACTGGGAACAATTCCAATCTTTGGCCCTAACTTTGAGAATAAAGACCCAGATTTGGAATCAAAGGAAAAGGTGGTATCTCATTGTAGTTTTGACCTGCATTTCCTTGGTGATTAGTGACGTTGAATATCCATTTGTTTGTTGGTCATCTGTATGTCTTCTTTGGAAAAATGTCTATTCAGGTCCTTTGCCCATTTTTTAATCAAACTGATTCTTTGTTTTTTTGTTTGTTTGATTTTATTTTTTTGGTACTGAGCTGTATAAGTTCTTTATATGTTGTTGATATTAACCCCTTATTGGATATATCATTGCAAATAGCTTCTCCCATTTTATAGGTTGCCTTTTCATTTTATTGATCGTTTCCTTTGCTGGCCAACAGACACATGAAACAATGCTCAACATCACTAATCATTAGGGAAATGCAAATCAAAATCACAATGAGATATCACCTGACAACTGTCAGAATGGCTACAATCAAAAAGATAAGAAATAAATGTTGGTGATGATGTGGAGCAAAAGGAATCCCCGTGCACTGTTGGTGGAAGTAAATTGGTGCCATCACTGGGAAAAATAGTATGGAGTTGGTCAAAAACTTGAAAATAACATATGATCTAGTAATTTCATGACTGAGTATTTACTCAAAGAAAAGAAAGAAACCAAAAACTAATTTGAAAAGATACGTGTACCCTTATGTTTACTGCAGCTTTCTTTATAATAGCCAAGATATGGAAGCAAACCAAGTATGCACTGATAGTTGAAGGGATAAAGATGCAGAATATGCAAAATGGAATATTACTCAGCCATAGAAAATCATGAGATGTTGTCATTTTCAACCATACAGATGGACCAAAATGGTATATAAAAACAAAAAACAAACAAACAAAAACTAGAAACAGATCCATAAATGCAGAGAACAAACTGATGATTGCCAGAGGGGAGGGGTATAGGAGGATGGTCAAAATGGATGAAGGGAAGTGGGAGATATAGGCTTTCCATTATGGAAAGAATTAGTCACAGGAATAAAAAGTACAATATAGGGAATATAGTCTACGGTATTTTGATAGTGTTGTATGGTGACAGATGGTAGTTACACTTGTGGTGGGCATATCACAACATATAGACTTGTTAAATCAGAGTGTCATACACTTGAAACTAATGTAACATTATGTGTCCACCATACTTCAATTAAAAAAAAAACCTTAAATAATAAAACTAAATAAAATTTTGAAAAGGAAAAGAAAATAAAGGTAAAAAATAGAAATAAAACATTTTATATATTACATTGACTTGTTTTCCAGGCATCTAATACTGTAAGCTCACCATTGTGAAAAAACATTATTTGGACCTTATTTTTCATTTCCAAATCTTGAATTTGTGGTGAGTTTTGTTTGTTACCTTCTATTATTTTTACATATACTCCCAAGCCTTGCCTATAAATCATTATAATCTAATCACCATAATCTAAGACACAGCAATTTTCTTTGTTCTAATTCCGGTTTACATTTCCCTGCATTTCCTATTGCTCATGGAAGACTGGAGTAATGGGGATATAAATTATTAATCCTTAAATTATTGTGTCCTACTCAATTAGTTGTTGTCTTAGCCTAATTTCCATAGAAAACAGAGCTCAAGGGAAAGAGTAAAAGCTATTGCTTTATCTAGAAGGTGCAGTCCCAGAGCATGAGAGTGAAGGAAAAGAAATGTAAGGTGATGTATTAATGGGTGAGCCATCACTTTGTAATGAGATACAGAACCTGCTGTTCACTAGCGCATTCCCTTAATCAGGAAGGACATCTCTAAATGGACTACACAGAGACATCACGCCCAAGAAAAGTCCTCTTTGAGGGACGAAGGAGAAGAGATGGACCTATCTGGCAGCCTCTCTCTCATATGTTTTTACTGGTCAATATTTGTCCCACTGAAATTCACTTTTCTGCTTTTCCAGACTAGAATATTTGACCTAATTGACAGTTTCTCAAAAACCAGAGTCTCGGGGCACCTGGGTGGCTCAGTGGGTTTAAGCCTCTGCCTTCGGCTCAGGTCATGACCTCAGGGTCCTGGGATCAAGCCCCACATCGGGCTCTCTACTCAGCGGGGAGCCTGCTTCCCACCCCTCTCCTCTGCCTGCCTCTCTGCCTGCTTGTGATCTGTCTGTCAAATAAATAAATAAAATCTTTAAAAAAAAAAAAAAAAAGAGTCTCCCCCTCAACTCCTCACATAGTCATCTAAATATCAAGTGACAGGAGAGTGAGACCCAAAACGCATACAGCTTGTCCCCTGCTGAAGCAGGGTACACAGTGGCTTCTCTCAGGCCAGGAGGCAGGTCAGAGTCCTGTGGTCTGAGCAAAGCTGGTGGGCTGGGGCAGTGGCTGCAGAGAAGCCAGCAGCTGAATCTTGAGAGATGCAGGTATCAGGAGATTCTAAGGAGGAGTCAGAATTGATGTTTCCACTTAGGTAGGTATAACTGAAGTGTTTACTGAATGTAAATCTAGTATTTTGTGGACTTTACATATTTCTAATATCACTGCATACTATTTTCATTTGTTGTAAAGTTAGTAGAGTTGAAAACGGTGGTGACCTGGACCATTTTTATTAGTTTTCTGACCTGGTGACTACTCCATTGATTGAAAGACGTATTTTACTTTTGTAAATACAAGTTAATGAAATCCTCATCAATAAATACTGTTTATATGCAAATTGTTCCCTTCTGCAGTAGATTGTCCAAGTCACACAAATTTCTTGAGACTGTTTCAAATGAGACTGTCAGTCTCTTCCTTTTTAAATTAATTTATTAGTTCAGATTAGAGGCTGTCAAAATGGCTAACTCACATGACTTTTCAATTCAATATTTCTTTAACTTTCTCTTAAATTAACTTTCTCTTAATATTATCTGTCAAATGTAATCAACTAGGAAATTATCTTGTCAGAAAGCATAATGCCTAACATCTCTGGGAGCTATAGGTCTCTACATTTTTTTTTTTTTTTGTTACTGTTGTTATTCTGTGCCAATTAAAGAAAGTTTTTTGATAAACAAAACTCAATAAAAGATCAACAACATCAAAACTCACAACAGTGTATTTTTGTCTGGATGTCATTCTTAACATTTTCCCTCCTTCCCCATCTCCTGCCCACATTCCAGAGCAGTCATTCCTTCCTTCGTCTCTGGTCTTGCCGCCATTCCCTCTGTTCACCTTTTGTCCTTTCTTATTCTACTACTTCTTCCTTTCCCTCATGATCTTTTACTTGGGTGGGTTTTCATTTTCATAATTTATGTAAAAAACAATGTACTTTCAAAGGTAATTCTATATGAGAATGATATCCCTTCCCTTCAGAAAAGAAAATGAAAACAGCAGTGTTTATAAATAATACATCAAAATATATTTGCCAAAGTCAAAGTTCTAAATGTATCTACTAAAAGTCAAAATACAGCTACAAAAGAAAATCTGTCTGAAGAAATCTCATTGTTATCAAGTTGATCTGATCAGAAAGTATGTTAGGGGAGCATACTGAGTCCATGTACCCATGAGGTATTTAAAAAAATGCACCAAAAATATAATGCTAGAGCAAAAATCACTACTCATCATATTATAATAAAAATAGATATTAAAATGATCCAGGCAAGCATCCTATCATATAAGATGTTTACTGATCTTTTAAAACAACTTTTGTGTAAAATGGAATCATAAAAATCTAAGTTGCTGAGTATACATACAATTATAAATCCTTTTATTCCTCTTATGTAGGGGTACTAAATAATATATTATAGTATATAAGACACAGGTATTCAGTTCTCAGATGAAAAACCTAAATTAATAAGCAAGAAACAAGAGAACAAATCAATTTAATGGACCAATTCAAAGAGATAGAACAACAAAACATACCCAAGAGAAGCAAAAGTAAGCAATGAAGAAAACAAACAGAAATAATAAGAAAACAGATAAAAACCATATAACTAATAAATTCATTCAAGAGGAATTTCTTTGAGGGAAATAACTAAAGAGTTATTCTGTCAGCTAACTTAATCAAGAAAAAGAGGAAGGGAATAGTAAACATACAAAATAACAAATTAAATGTGGAAACAGTCAAATGTATGAGAGGAGTCAATGAGAGTATCATAGATGACTTTGCTCAACTTTAGGCTAATAAATTTGAAACAGAGAAAATGAATCATTTCCTAGCTTATAAATCAGCAAGTATGGCCTGAGAGAGACTAAATCAATATCTGAATGATCCAATTATCATATAATACATAAAATAATTTATTAAAAATATTCCCATAAACAGCAATGTGCTCAGATAATTTCTAAAAAACCTTGAAAGAATAGATGATTCTAATATATTAAAAATTATTCACAATGTAGAAAAAATAGTTTCCAAAATGTTTCTCTACTACAATAAATTTTAACAATATGACCTCAGAGTAACTTTCTAGTCCTAAGAGCCCCCAGTAGTCAGGGAATTATGCAGAAGGCCAAAAATGGAAGTGTGGTTGTTTCTCATTCTAATATTGACTTAATAGTGAAACCTGAGAAAACTGAGGAAAACTGATTGCCTTTACATTCCATTTACATATTGATTTTAAAAGAATAGCCATACATTCATCAAGTGATTTTCCCCTAATTTGTAGCATAAATAAGTTCAACTGAACAAATATTTAATGATTTCTTACCTTGTATGAAGCACTGTTTAAACTTGTATTCCCTTGAAAAAAATTAATATGCAGTTTGTTTTGCAGGTTAAAAATTCTACTGTAGAATTGTATATGGAACATTTTCATCATATTTTATATACCGATTTATTTTTATTGAACTATTCCCCAACTGGCACACAATTTTCCCCTCTGTGAATTTTAACCTTAACGAGTAAGTGACAAATATCCAGCAGGCTTAACGTCACTTTACCCTTCACCATCTGAAGTTTCCTCCAGACCAAACTGGTATAGTCTACAATACAGTATACTGAAAAAAAATTGTGAATACAATAAAAACGTAATTCCATTCTACCTCCAGATTTTGAAATGAATATTAGATTAGACAACAGATTCATACACAGAGAAAAATAAAAGCTATTTAAAGGAGCACCATGTACCCATGACATCTTTACCATCTGTGGGTCAACCACTTGGAATTTTAGGCAGAATACAGTCTATAGTGTTCACCTGAATGAGGCTGACTTCACTCCTTAGTTCTCAATGGAGTCCGTGCCTGTGGCAATGATGACAGTTCTGTACTTAACACCATGATTTTGTCTGGACTCACCTTCTGACTTGCATCATGCATAATGCAATGGTTAGCCAGAAGTCGAGAGGGATAAAGAGATACAGCTCACCGAAGCTCAAAATGTTAAGCTAGCCGCACACTACATAATTCTCCTAGTTACCTGAGTAAAACATCTTAGTAAATTTGTTAGAAAAGATGTAAAGAGCAGAATACTGAGGTATTGGGATACACGTTAGAATAACTATGGCACAGAATCAAATGGCAAATATTTTTCAATGCTTTTAAAGTTCAAAACTCAATTTATTCTGACTTAAGCACATTAGAAATTATAGAAACATAATCACAGATTGTGTTGTTTAAATTTAGAAAAAAAATTGAAGGCTTTTGTATGGGTCATTTCTGAGGTTGCCATTACGTTATTCAGTAGTTAACTTACATACAGTGCAGAATACCTTGTTTTATGCTTCAACAAGTGTGTCCCCTGTCAGGATGCCCAACTCAAAAATGTTCCACTGAAATCATTGAATTGAACTTCCACTTATATACTTGGTTTAGAAAGGCTATGTATCGGATGTTAAGAGTCTTTATCTTCCAGGTTTGCAAACATTTTTTCCAGGTTAGAGATCTGGGGACTTATGCATTAGAATCACATCTGGCTTCAAATGACAGCCCCAGATAACAGTGGCCCAAGTAAGATGCAAATTTATTTATCACGTATATAACACAAATCCTCTCTCAGCCAGAGTTCAGAGCATGGAAGAATACCAGTTCTAAAGCAGGAAAGGGTTTTATTCAGGGGTTTTGTTCTTCTGTGTCACTAGAAAGGCACTGATGTTAACAGGATGAGAACAAATCAGATGTGACTCAGGAAAAGAGGTCCCACCTCTGATGTTACCCTGGATATCCACGGACCATCCCCCCTCCAGCAGTCTCAGAACACACTGCAGCTGGAGACGGGTCGCCTAAAGCTGTGGCCAGGGGTTGGGAAGTCAGAGTAAGAAACTGGCCGTGCTTGCAGTTGCTTCTGAAATTAGGCAATGAGCACTGAAACCTGCTGCAGGACAACCGGGTCCTGCTGTCCAGTTGTGTCTGGCAGGAGCCACTGAAGAGAGACTTGTGCACTACTTCCAAATACCACGTGAGTGCCTTTAGCTTTTGGAACTGAACTCACACCCAGACTGTCTATAAGGGATCCTACAATATATAGTACTGAGCTTTTCAAACTTTCTAAACTGAAGGCAGGGTGCAATGGAGATTGAGAAAGCCAATCCAGGAAGGAAGCCAAGTTCGGATGTGGGGAGTCAAATTAATGTGGGGTTCCTCAAGATCCTGGAGCACTCACGGTCCTTCCAGATTTCTGCTCTGTGACCCCAGTGATCTTGCCTTTGTTCTTCTTGTGAGTCTCAGCGAGTGGGGTTGGAGCCATTATGTTTATATCCCTGGCAGCAAGTGAAGGAAGGCGGCAGGAGAAAAGGCGCATAGAGTGGATGCCAGCTGTCTGCTGACACAGTTTTTAGGAAGATGCTACCCAACACTCATGGAATTCTCACTGGCTACAACACAGCAGATAGCCACACCTAGCTGATAAAGATGGAGAACATGAGAGAAAATGGGCGTCATTATTGTAGGTTGTCATGTGCTCCATCAAAAGTTGAGTTTCTATTTCAAAGAAAGAATCAATCATGTTCCATGCAGTCATGAATTTGAGACGGAACCTAACATTGTATTTATTTATTTATTGTTGTATTTATTTATTATTTATTTAATTTATTTATTCATTTATTATTTTATTTATTTATTATTTATTTATTATCTGTCCTCCATCGAAGGTTCTTATCACTTTGCATTTGCTATGTGATTTAATTTTCACTATTATATCCAGTTGGTATTTCAACATCTCTTTATGAATGGCGACATTTTAGGTAGGGCTGCTTAAAATTTCGTATTTGTCAAAAAAACCTATTTCACTGTCAAAGCATGTTGTTATATTAAAAAGCTATCCGACTTGGATATAGAACAGAAAGTCACAAGGATACAGTCTTTGATAGAAGACAGAGAAGAAGGATGCACTGTTTTTTATCTTCCTCCTGCCCTGCTGGACATGCGATCACATTTCAGGCAGGTCTGGGTTACTAGGGTCATGGGCAGGCAGTGAAGCAGGTAGGTTCTGGGGAGAGGTGCTTCAGCTTGTAGTAGGTTCCTTTAGATCCCCTCCACAACATCGTCTTTCTTTAAAATGGAAAACTATTTTCAAGTTTATGTAAATTACTTTACAATTACAGCTTTTTTTTTTTTAAAGATTTTATTTATTTATTTGACAGACAGAGATCACAAGGAGGCAGAGAGGCAGGCAGAGAGAGAGGAGGAAGAAGGCTCCCCGCCGAGCAGAGAGCCCAATGCAGGATTCGATCCCAGGACCCTGAGACCATGACCCCAGCTGAAGGCAGCCGGCTTAACTCACTGAGCCACCCAGGTGCCCCTACAATTACAGCTTTAAGACAGATACTTCAGTTCTATCTTCTAAGTTGATTGCTGAATAAATCTTATTTGGACATTGTGAAGCTATGGCTTATTCCAACATGTTTAAGCAGAGTTTTATTGAATATAGAAGAGAGAGCACATGCAATAATAGTGTGCACTTTTTTTTTTTTTTTTGCATCTGGTTTCTTTTTTCCTACTTTATATTTACGAGTTTTATACATGTTGTTGAGCATAGAAAATAGTTTTTTTCTCATTGCTCTATAAGAATAGTATTCCGTTGTTAAAACTATCACAATTTATTTCTCCCTTTTAATATTGATATACATTGGATACTTTCAAGTTTAGAGCTATTATAAATGTGTTGTTGTGGTGATTTATTTAGTTTTTAAAAAGACACATATACTTTCTTTTGGATTATCCAGTATACCTATACTCAGTGTTAGAATTATTGCTTCCACTCTAACTATTGCATTTTATACTCCCATCAGTAGTGTTTGAGGATTCCACTTTCTTCTCATCCTCATTTGAGCCATTATTTTCCATGTGTAGTTCTTGCCAAAGCAAATGGTCTCCATTTCACATAAAAATGGTGCACCAGTCAAAACTGTAAAATGAGAGAAACAAACAAGCTAATTAACATTAATCAGAATGAAGGTCCTGACATGCTGACAGATATGTGTAATTTTAGGTGCCAACATGAAAAAAAGAGGTTCAGTTAGATTATTAAAATTTCAGGCATCAAAGATTTCAAGCAGGGCTAGCTGGACAAAAAGAAACTTCAAGTGATCTCTGATAAGATGACCATTATTACCATTTTTCAACTACCCAACATATTTTATTTTTATCAAATTAGAGCTGGTTGTTTTGACTATCATAGTAAGGTTTTAAGAATGTTATAACTATTGATACTAATAGCATAGTTAGAGTCTCTTCCCTCCTTCCTTCCACTCTCCTTTTCTGCTCTGTAGGCCTTATTCTGTGAATATCTGCACAAGGGAATTCATCGCTTTTCTCTGTCCCATTGGGTTACTCCCTTGGTTGAATGTAGCCAGTATTGTTGAAAAGGCATCATCCTGGTGAAACGGTGTTCCTCTTGAGTATCTAGATAACCTGCAACCTAAATTTAACAAATATGAAGTAGTTTTTGAAGTAAAACAACTCTCACATTACTAGGGTGCCTACATGAAGCTATACAACATACCGCACACACAATATACCACACACATAACCTGGCAAAATCTCACAAAACCCAGAAGACAACAGAGGTCTAAAATTCCCCCGGTGGAAAAAATAAATAAAAATAAAATAAACAAATAAATAAACATCTTTCCAGGGGATAGGATGCAAAAACAAGTAATTGGAAGGAAAATTGCTGTCAGATTAATCAGTATCAAATCAGAGTAATGAAACAATGGAGCAATATATTTGCATGTGAAGAAAAATGATTCTGAGCCTAGAGTCCTTTATCCAATCAAATTTTTATTGGAGTGTAGAAATGAATCTATCTTAATCATATAAAAACAGAAGCTGTGATGATTCCCATCTATATTTTCTAAGAATATACAGAATTTATTCCAGCAAAAGGAGAAAAATAAATCTATGAATTAAGTAAACACGGAATTTAAGGAACAGTGAAATCATTTCAGGAGGAGAATAGAAAGAAAGTACAAGGATGATATCAAAGCTTATAACCTAACAGTGATTTATTCAATTAGGATAAGAAACTTAAAGATTCCCAGATTATCTTCCAAAAAATAGTGGATCACTATCAGTATCAACTATCGGACTTTTATAGACACTTTATTAAAATATTTTATTTATTTATTTGACAGAGAGAGAGATCACAAGTAGGCAGAGAGAGAGGGGGAAGCAGGCTCCCTGCTGAGCAGAGAGCCCTATGGGGGCTCGATCTCAGGACCCTGAGATTGTGACCTGAGCCAAAGGCAGCGGCTTAATCCACTGAGCCACCCAGGCTCCCCTATAGACACTTTTGAAACAAAGCAATACCAGATTTTGAAAATAATAGATTGTAAAATTTATACCAGATGGAAAATAAACTTAATGTTTGGGAAAAGGTAATCACAATTTAGAAGTGAGAACAATTTAGACATGAATGAAGACCTGTCAAGATTATCGTGTCAAGTCCATTCATTCAGTTACTGATTGGATTAAGGTGATAGGACCCCATTCTATCTGCCTAGCAAAGGAAAAGGGTTAACATCCTCTGCAGGAAGAAAGCGCATCTAGGGCTTCTACAAATTTCCTTCACAACTCAGGAAAACTAGCTAAGCATATCACAAGACTGCATCAAATAAAAGAAAATTTAATAAATACAGCAAATTATAAAAATAAATACAAAGATAACTTACATAATGAGTTATCAAGTAAGGACTTCTCCATGATTAATATGTTCAAGAAAAGAAAAGAAAGAGAAACATGAGGAATGGGTAGATAATTTCAGTTATAATTTTGAATTTATGAAAATCAAATTGAAATACTGGAACCAATAAATACACAATTGAACTGAAACGTATTAGATGAATCTAAAAGTGGATTAGACACACCAAACAATAGGGTTAGTAAACTGGAAGATGATCAATAAGACATAAAAATGGTGGTAAACAGGTATATGAAAATGTACTCAACTTCCCACATCATCAGAGAAATTCAAATCAAAACCCCAGTGAGATACCTCACATCTATTAGTATACTTATCATGAAAAGCCCAGAGACAAGTGTTAATAAAAGTGTGGCAAAAAGGAAACCCTTGTACATTGTTGTTGAGAATGTAAGTTGATGTAGCCATTATGGACAGTAATAAGGATATTCCTCAAAAAATTAAAAATAAAACTGATGATTCAGCTATCCCATTTCTGGGTGAATATCCAAAGGAAAAGAAATCAGGAATTGAAGAGTTATCTGTGCCCCATATTTATTTCAGTATTGTTCATAATAGCCAACAACCTAAATGTCTGTCAATGAATGAATGGATTAAGAAAATGTGATTATTAAAGCAAGCACACACAATATCTATCTATTTATCTATCACCATCTATCTATTTAGTGGAGTATATACAAGCTTAAAATAAAGGGAAGAGTCTGCCATTTTTAACAACATGGATGAAACCAGAGGACATTAGGCTAAGTGAAATAACCCAGATGTGGAAAAACAAATACTGTATGATCTCACTTATATGTAAAATCTATAAAAAGTTGATCTCATAAAAATAGGGAATAAAAGTGGTTTCCAGGACTTGCTGGGTAGAGAAAATGGGGAGATATTAGTCAAGAGGTACAGAGTTTCAGTTATGTAAGATGAGTAAGTTCTAGAGATCTAATGTACTATAATGTGATTATAGTTAACAATATTGTTTTGTGTACTTGAAACTTGCCAAGAGGGTAGATTGTAAATATTCTCATCACACACACACACACACACACGAGAAAGGTGACCATGTGAGGTGATTAATACAGCTTAAACTTAAGTAGCATGGTTGTGGCAGTAAACATTTAACAATGTTTACGTATATATTATACATATATAATATATAATGTATATTTGATATATGTAAACATGTAAACATTTAATAATGTTCACATATATCAAATCATCAAGTTGTACACATTAAATATGTACACTTTAAATTGTCAACTATACCTCAACAAAGCTGGGAAAAAAAATTCAAACTTAAACCCAAAGTAACAAAATGATGGAAGAAAATGATGGAAGAGGGAAATGGAAAAAAAATGAAAACTTACATCATAAGTGTAAATGAAGTCTCAAAAAGAGAGAAAAGACAGATTATTTAAAGAAATAACAAGACCTAAATTGAATCTATGACTGAAGATGGGATTAACCTAGCTGAAGGATTTGATTAATGTTAGATAAAGAGGCTGCCTCATACAATGTGGGATGAGCCAGCAAAATAAAATATATCTTTATTGGTGAAAGCAAATCACCTATAGTTGAAAATTATAAGTCTCTGTTGTCAAGTCCTAAACATATATAAACTCTAGAAAGGAAATAAATCCTTCACAGGTTCTACTGGACTTATTTGTTTATTTGTTTTTGAAAACTCAATACTTTTTGTTTAAATATTTATTTATTTTATAAAGAGATAGAGAGAGAGAGAATGCAAGCACAAGTAGGGGGAAGGGCAGAGGGAGAGAGAAGATCCTTAAGCAAACTCCTTGCTGAACACAGAGCCTAATGTAGTGCTCAATCCCAGCACCCAAAGATCATGACCAGATCCAAAATCAAGAGTCAGATGCTAAACTGACTAAGCCATCCAGGCGCCCCTGGAAACTCAGTAACTTTAAGTTGAATTTCCCCAAACTGATTTATAGTCTTATAATACCAATAATACTCTAAATAAATTATTTTGTGGAAATCAACAAACTGATATGCTGATATTAAAATTATGTGGAAATGGAAAGACCAAGAATAACCAAAGTAAAAATGATAAAGAACAATATCAGCACAAATACTGAGAAATTAGAAAAATGGAACAGTTATACGAGGCCATAAGACTGAGTTCAAGCCAACGGAATAGGGGCAAAGATAATAGTTGCCATTGCAGGCCTAGCCTCTAAGTTCTCTCACAAGATCCTACAATAAATTTCATCCTTGATTGGCAACCTGGATTCAGAATAGCAGAATAATTTAAGGCCAATAGGATGGTTGAGTCACTAGGGAGAGAGAGCTGGGGTCTGCAGATGATCATGTGAAGAAGGCACTTATAAGCATCCACCTGCATCCAAGTGTGACATAAGAAAGAACTGAAATGTTTCAGGCACTGCAATTTGGAAACATTTCTTACAATAGCTAGTGCACCCTGACCAATACTCTAAGATCTGTTCACCAGCAAGGCAGCTGTTGTCTGGTCCCCTGTTTCATTGGAGGAATCTCTGTCCACAACTCCATGCATTAGATGTTGTAATTTCTAATATTTTTTTTAAGATTTTATTTATTTATTTGACACAGAGAGAGATCACAAGTAGGCAGAGAGGCAGGCAGAGAGGGAGGGGGAAGCAGGCCCCCTGCTGAGCAGAGAGCCCGATGCGGGGCTCGATCCCAGGACCCTGAGACCATGACCTGAACCGAAGGCAGCAGCTTAATCCACTGAGCCACCCAGGTGCCCCTTAGATGTTGTAATTTCTTGTTCTTCAGTAGGACTGCATCTTACTGGCTTCAATTCTCTGATTCAAGTCCCAGCTCTGGCACCATGGCTTCAAACGTTAATTGCTGTTATGTTACTCTGTTTTACTCTGTTGTATACTAGGTGTATATACCTGTTTATCTACTTTTTCAATGTTATGTTTTTGAAATAAGTATTTTATATAAATGTATGCATCATTGGTATACATTGGTGACTTCTGCATGATCTCACCATTATCCCAAAGTCTTTAACATTCACAGTTTTCTAAATCATCTCTAAAGTTCTTTTATAACATGGTGTCAAGTATAAATTTAACCCAATTTAGAATATGTTCTTAGTTACTAATAATAAGATGGATTCAGGTGAGTTTAAACAGACAAGGGATTCAGAAATGGGCAGAAGGTAAATTATAGAATTATAGACAGAGTAGATTAAAAGGCTTGAGTTTAAGCTTTCAGACATAATGCCCAAACCAGGTCATGCATATGTTGATGTTACCACAACTCACTCTGGCTGGTCACAAAATGCCAGAAAATTATCTCCATTGCAATTTCTCCCATGCCATATATACTACCAGTTCTCCATTAGGAGCCTTACTCAGAATCAGGGAAAACCCCAGAGCATCAGTTACCACCACCATAGGCCAGTTCTACATAGAGCCTTCTCCATGTTGTTCACACTCAAATAAGTGTACCTGATGTAATAGGTTGACATAACATATCTACATAATTGCTGTAAAGGAGGCTGGGAAATGTAATTGAACAACTGACTCTCTTAAGAGAAAAAAGACTGGGTGCTTAGATCACTGTCCTCTCCTTCAGTTCATCTATAAAGTTTTTGTTTGTTTGTTTGCTTTCTATTTTTAGTCTGAAAATCTTAATTGAGCTTCAGAAAAATCTCCTCTTGCTTGTTGCATGTGTGTCTACTCTGTTGTCATCAACATCATCATGGCCATTTTTCATGCAGGTGTCCATGTCTCCTCTTGCAGAAACAAAGTGAGTTTGTGTTCTGATTGCTGAAATGAATTCTCTTCATTATGGCTTCTAAGGAGCTTTCAGACAATCAATTGTCATTTTCATTATTATTATTATTACCGTTATTTGATTTCTCTGAGTTCACAACTGAGATTCTGGGATATTGTTAATGCTGAGAATCTTGCTTTCAGTGAAAGATAAAAATCTGAACTCTGTGCCTCATAGAGCTGTCCTCGCCCACCATAAAGGACAGGGAGATTCAGCCTTCATGTTTACTTCTCTTCTAAAAGGAGGATGGGCAACTCAAGTGGGATCAACCTTGACCCATGCCCAGGTTCAACAGATCACAGTGATAAACAAACTCTTTCTGGGAGCAGTGACAAGACCTCATCCCCATGCTCTTACCCTGTTCTGCTGATTCCCTTTGGGGAGCCCACTGGGAAGTTGATCCTTACCAATTGCTTCAGCAGGGGCATTGACACAATCACTCACCCTTACTCAGGCTCCCAAATCCAGGTTTTCTGTCATCTGATTTAGACAAAGTCTCCTTGAGATGGTGCATGAAGATAATGTCCCCCTTCTAGAAATATCTTCTAGTCCTACTGCTGATCCCTATATATGAGGGCTCTATATATTTTTATTTGATAAACATAGTATATAAAAAATCCACATTTTTACAAAAAAACCTTCTCAAACTTTATTTTAAAAATATTATAGTACTATGTAAAAATATAAATCTAAATGTTTATTGGGGTTTTTAAAATTAAAGGTATTGGAAATAATCTATATGTAAAGAATAGACAATTTTTAAAGAAAGTCTGATAGAACCCTGTTGGTTCAATTTAAAACTATGTTCAAGGAAAATATATTGAGTGTGGAGAAATGTTAAACTCTAAGTGTAAAGTCAGAATGAAAAATGGTATGTACACTGTCTTTGAAGAGATGCACCATATGTTTTTCTGGCTTGAAATGCTTTTTTCTTGTCTTCTGATTTCCCTTACAAATTCAGGCCTCCTATTTCTCTCTTCTCTCTCAAAGTGCTCCCTTTCTTAACTGATCTTCAAGTGATGGTGGTCTGTGTGGAGCTCAGCCCTTCTTTCCCTCACATTCTCCCAACAGGCAAAACCCAATATCACCCATATCTCCCACTCTCCTTTTGAGAATGGAGAGCTTATATAAATCTCCCCTTAATCAGTTAGTCTTCAATTAAAGGGACACACGAACGGAATCATTTGGACCTTGTGGCAGTTGGGGGAAGCCGGCCACCATGAGTGTCATGGAATAAAAGGTTTCTCACAGAATTTCACCATTATGCAATGGCAGAGACAGTGGAAATGTGCCTGTGGAAAGCTGCTGCCTCTGCATGTGGTGATGAGCCTGAAGTGGGGGTAGGACTCAGGGCCAGCAGTCAGGAGGAAGAGGTAGGTACAGAGACCAGAGAGTGAGCACATGCTGGAAGTGGGGGCAAGAAACAGAGTCTATCTGCCTTTGTCATTTGTAGTATCACTTATGTGTAGGGTTTGCAGGCTTAGCTGTTCAGGGTCACAGAAAAGCTAAAATAAGAGACCCAGGGCAGGTGCCATTTCTGTAAGGTGAACCATCAGACATGTCTGGTGCTCTACGATGGTTTTTAGAGTGCACACAAAATGCCTGTGCTTTTTCTTCTGCCCTGTGAGTTTCCTCCACATTTCCATCAGGGCCAAAACCCTGACCTAGAACCATGCAAGAGAGGAGTTCTGGGAGACATGGTCCCAGCCAAGCTCAGCTCACATAATCCTGAGCCACCACAGCCTTCAAACATGACATGATATTGGGATATAAATCATATTCTGTATAATAAGGGAAGTATAAAAAATAGACTGTTTTCAAACCAAGAAGCTAAACAATGAATTCATTCACTGACTAAACAGGGCAAGATAAAATAAGATTAAATATGACAGGGCTCTGTTCCTTGTCATCAGCAACAGTTTCCTCTGCTGTGTCCTTTGATACTGTGCACAAAGAGATAAGGAGTATTGGCTTGTCAAACTGAGGGATTCAGGGACTGTCTCTCTCCTTGAAAATGAAACCCAGAATCTTTGTTTGTAAGCATGTCAAAGGTATAAAGTGTGGTTTAGATAACTGTAGCAAGTCTTAAAACACAGTGCATGTGGGGTCGAGTGATCATTCATAAATTGTACACATAGACCTCACTTTGTTCTAATAAGGCACCCAGGAATCTCACTATTAGATTTCTTCCTTCGGTCCCATATTGCATGGTGCTGAGGAGTTTAAATTCCTGTGTCAGACTGCCTGTACTGGAATCCTGGCTTTACCACAGATTCAGCCGTGGGAACTTGAGCGATTCTCTAGGACCTGAATGTCCTAATATGTAAAGTTGTAATAAGAATCACATTTGTTCTGTTGGGTTGCTATGAGGATGGAATGGGTTAAAGATGTAAATCAGCAGGAGGAGGAGACCCTGGTCTACAAGAAGTCCTCACTGAGCGGTGACTTTTATCTTACTCTCGAACTTGAACTGAACCCTCTCTGCCACTCACTATGAGAGCTTGGCGGACCTGTTCAATTACTGTCTCTGCATTCCAGGACATTTTTAGCAACACTGAATTAAATAAAAGTGCTTCGGACAGCTCTGAACCAATTTATAGTGGTGTGTCTCTTTGACCTTAGGCAACCTTGTCCAATCTTATGGTTTAATTACTATAAACAGTCTGAAAAGTCCCTAATGTACTTTTCCATTTTGAACTCTGGACTTAAAATGGTCCCAAACGCTTTCATCTGGAAGTCTCAGCACCACCTTGATTGCAGCATTTCCAAAATAAAAGTCACAACTGGCACCGCCACACACACACACAGTGTTTTTTTTTTTTTTCTTTTTTCCCCCTAGTTCAGTAAATCGCATGACCCAGTCGCTTCTGCGAGGTACCAGGATGCAAGCAGTCACTTGCTCTGCTGCAACCATCTTGCCCTTGTTTCTATGTTTATTTCCCCAACCAAAGTACAGTTTGCTCTAAGTCTTCTTCCCATTATTCCACATCATACTGATTTGCAAATAAATTGTATATAATAATGAAGCTTGTCACCATAGCTTTCATCCCGGTGTTTCCGAGGCTCAACATGTGAAAATATCTGATCTCGTTACCCACCTACTTATAATGCTGCAGTGACTTTATAGGGTACCCTTTGTAGGGTAATGAAGATAATACTTGTCGCGATCTGTGTTTCCCTGTGACCTGGCTCCAATCCAGCCCGCCAGACTCATTGTGCAACATAACTTCTCTTTCTGTGTGTCTTGCAACAACTCTGTTCTTCCCCTACAGCACATGTCCCCTGCCCTCTCAGAGATCCAGGATCCACCTGTTCACCCTTCAGATCTCAGGCAACTGTTCTTCAGAAACGAAGTCAGTGATATCTGTTCCTCACACTACATCAAATTCCCACCTTAGGTACTTAACATAGATCACTGACCTCTCCATTACACTCTTATCAATGCTGCCTTTTATACAGCATGTGATTGTTTGATACACATTCGTCAGACATATCCTGGGGTGGGGGATCTCCTCTGTTATTATTCCTCATGTTATCATCATTCCTAACACAGGATCTGGCACACACACAGTAGGGACCAGGTTAATATGTGGTTGATGACTGAGAGTTGTATTTATTTGATGATGTATTTATCAATTACACAGGACTGTTCTCTGGGGGATCAGTTAGTAGAAGTTCCTACTTTCCTTTTATAGTAGTGTACTGTTTGACCATTTTTACAAAGAACATGAATTTACTCTTATCATTAGAAAAATAAAGATATCCCAAGGACGTTTTTGGAGGAGAGCCTGCCAGTCTGTAAGCTTCGTGAATGTAAGGACTATTTCTGACTCTCTTAGGAATAGTGTCTGTCAGACATGTGTAGTCGGAATGAATGAACATGACACTTTATGCCCTCCCTGTATATCCTGAAATACAGTACTTCAGATAGACAATCAGGATTTTTCTATTCATGTTCCATCAGCAAATATAGCAGTCTAGCAATTTCAGGGCCAATATCTACAGTTACAGCAGTCCTTGTGGTAAGATTAAAATTAAAAGATCATAATATATGTACAGTTCATCTCTTAATTTAATATTTCTCTATTTAATCCATTAGTTCACTGTTCTTTTCGCGTATGTATATGATATTATTTTTTTTCTGATTCTCACAGAGAGCAACTAAAATACATTAAAAAATTCTGAATATGTTTTATAAAGTTATATCTCAGAAGGATATAGTAAAGTAAATATTAGTAATTACGGCTTAGGGCAATTTAAAATTATTGGCAGGCTATTGATTTGTAGATCAGTCTTTGTAGGCATTCATCCAGAATCTCAGTCTTGATGTAGTTCTTCCTAAATTGGCTATTTGCAACAGATAAACATTTGAAATTGAAAGAGAGGAGCACTGTGTCTTGTAGATATACCGCTGGGAAGCTTGCAGTCTCATAGTAATGATTGAACGAAAGAAAGAAGATGTCAGAATGCAGAGTTTACAATTACTAAAGCACTAAAGCTAATTTTAAAGCATTTACGTTGCACGAAGGTCATCATTGCAGTCATTTTAAAACATCTACCCTTGAATAAGTTTAAATTACTAAAATCTCATTTACCACTAAGGAAAAGTAAAAAAGTGGTTAAGCCCTTGCTCAAATTATCTTTCAGCTGCTTAAATATTCCTGACTCATACTGTTGCTGATTTGTACTGATATAATATTAAACTCTGTGTGTGTATATATAAGATAACTGATATACAGTTTACAGAATTAATTGTTGTATAAAGTCTATAGTATCTAAAAAGCATTTCTAAATGTCATGAGTGGAAGAAGGTGGGGCTGTCATTCAGGGGAATATGCATGAGTTTTACTGTTTAAGGATGAAAATAGATCTTAGCTAACAAAATAAAGGGGGAAACTTCTGAATGATCAGGACATGCACAAATGGGAGGTGGATAGAGGGCTCTTATGGGCTGTAGGTAGATCACAAGAGACAAGGCACTTCAGGAGACACAGCAGAAAGGCTCAGAGAAAAATTAAAGGGCTCAGAATATATAGTTTTCTGAATCTGAATAAAACATAACATAAGAGGCAGAGGGACAGAGAAGAGAAAGATTGCAAATTAGGATAGGCTGCTAGGACAGTAGAAGGTCCACACTACCTGATTCCAGTGACTCTCTGGGGGAAACAGAGGTGTCTCTGAACAACCAGTTAAATCTTGGCTAAATTATCATCCAGTTGTTTATAAAGGCAAATGATTACAATTTTTAATAATTCCTGATGTAAACTAAGGAATGCATGTATATATATAATCATTCGTGGCCTATATCTCTCTATTCTCTCTGATGCTTCAGCCTTCCCTATGGATAATTGTGGTGGTTCAAGAACTAGCATGCCAACTCAATACATCCTTGTTTTATTGAAGGGATACAGGAACAAGAACATATGGCCACACCTATCACTCACTAAAAATCTGCAGAGCAGCTATAATTTTTTTTAAGACTTTATTTATTTATTGACAGACAGAGAACACAAATAGGCAGAGAAGCAGGCAGAGAGGGAGAGAGAAAGGGAGAAGCAGGCTCCCTGATGAGCAGAGAGCCCAATGTGGGGCTCGATCCCAGGACCCTGAGATCATGACCTGAGCTGAAGGCAAAGGCTTAACCCACTGAGCTACCCAGGTGTCCTGCTCCTATCATTTTTATAGGCAAGTCTTGGATAGAGAACACTGGAGACCATTTGAGCATCATCCATGGATGGCCACTTTATGGATGCAATGACTACCAGGAAGAGTTGGTGTCTCAGGAGTATTTGTTATTTAATTGGTCCATTAGTTTACCTTCCCATTTTATCACACATATACATTCCTTATTATCTGTGTGACATGTCTCACTAGCTAGTTGTTTGTTCTTTTTTTTTAAAGATTTTATTTATTTATTTGACAGAGATACAGTAAGAGGGGCAACAGAAGGAGGGAGAGTGGGAGTGGAAGAAGCAAGCTTCCCGCTAAGCAGGGAGCCCCTTGCAGGGCTCGATCCCAGTATTCTGGGATCATGACCTGAGCCGAAGGCAGTTGCTTAAGGACTGAGCCACCCAGGTGCCCCTAGTTTTTTGCTCTCAATGGTTACAAACTTCATGGATTTTATCTATCTTACTTGATTTACTTGTTCTTCATAGCTGAAGTTATATTCTTAAGTGACTTGGCAAACCCACATCACATGTGACATTATAAACTACAAAGGAAGAATGGAAGTAGAGGATGCACTAGAACAGGTAGGATCTCCTGGATATCCATATCCATATGATCACAGATCCAGAGTTTGGAGAGTTGACAGTTTGAGAGTCCCGAGATTTATAGTGTCAGATGACTTGACTCAAAATATTGGAGATCTGGGTTTATGTAGCATGTAAATGATCCTGAAGCTCATTCCAGATCTAGAAGCAATGAAAAGATTATCTAATTTGGGGAAGAATGTATGAGCATGAAGAGAGCACCCATGTGAAGGGGTGGGGGTATGTGGAGAGTGTAGTATTATGTTGGGCACCAGTGTTTCCAATGTAAGTGCACCTTCAGAATTGAATCACAAAATATTGATTTTTTTAAAAGAGTCTACAAGCAGTAAGAGTTTGGGAATTATTAAAGCACGATTCTACATCTTGGGTTTTGTTGACCATTATGTATCTTCAGAAGGAGTAAATTCTTGAGATCTTTGGGTAATTTATATGACTTAAGTTAAGACTAAAGAATTGAGCTTCCTATTAGTATATTGTATATGAAAGCTAAAGCAGTTAACTTAAAAAATTAAACAAATGAAATAAAATTTCTACCTGAATTCATGAAACAAGTCATAATGTTTTCTCTCCTGGTAAATCCTAATCACCTGCAATAATCTGAGCTTGTCTGAGCATATTGTCTTGAATCCTGAAGATATCAACACAGGACATAAAGATACAGAAATCATGGATGGAACAAATCTCAAATAATGAAAAAAGAGTGGATTCAGGAGGTAAGGTAGAAGGATTATCTCTGAAAGAAGGACTATTTTACAAGATGGGATGAAGAATTAATTGTTTTGAGAGAATATTGGAGGGAATGGCAACAAAAGCCTCCATTTCCCTTTTGAGGCAGTTGGTAACCTCTAGTACTAGGATCCTATAAGTCTGAGGAACACAGATCTGTAGGGGAACCATTGTGACTCCTACAAAAGGAAAGACTTTAGTACCTCTCAAACACCCCTCCCACTGTTTGGGAGAAGGATCTCATTTACCCTGGCTTTCTTTTTCCTAGTGGAGGGACATTCCTTAGAGGGATTTTGTAGTCGTTTGTTCTGTTTGTTTTCCCACTCCAATTCATTTTGAAAGATAAGTTTTTTCTTCTCCTTGATCTCTTCTGCTTTTGGAGACAGAAATAAAATTTTGTTTTTAAAGGTTGTCAATTTCAATTTTTTGTCAATCCAGTTGTGATATTAAGGTCTGGGCCATTGCAATGGGATCATTTAGAAGAGTCTGCTAGTTACCAATTTATTTCAATACATGTTCTGCCATAATGGACAGGATTCTTTTAGGCATTTCTCTTTTATATGAGCACAATGTTAATTAAGCTTTCAGTAAATTTGTAGAAAAGACATTATAGGGGGAAAGAGCTGCTCTTTTCCCCTTGAGTCCTTGTTCTAGCTTGGTGACAGCCTTCCTACAGCCTTCTCTAGATGGAAACCAGTGCCTTGATGGTTTCTGTTGCACTGTGGCACCTGTTCACACTAAGCAACAGGTTCCTTGCAGCCCCCTGTTGTCTCCATGCCCACATCATCAGTTGCTGGTCACTTGAGGGCAGATCCTGAACTCCAAAGGGCTGTTTCTGCATTGCTCAGTGACTTGTAGACTAGCTCCAGCCTGGCAAACCTGCAAACTTCCCCAGTCCACTGGACTCAACACACCCTCCTTAATAAGGCATGGGCAGTGGCATCTCTTCCAAGTTTGTCCAATCCATGTAGTCCCTCAGCCCTAAAGTGTCATAGAGTTTCCTTATATCCTATAACTGCTTTTGATCATTGGCATTTATTAATTCTTTATATTGAACTTGCATTTTACCCACTGTATGGTTTCTGTCTCTCAACTGGAAGAAGATTGATGCAGAGATTCTGAGTAGAATTTGTTAGGAAAACAATAGTTGCTGACTACAGGGTGAGGCCACAAGGACTTTTGCTCTTGGTGATTTGCAGGAAACTATACCAGGCTCCTGACTTATTATGCTCTTCTGCTATTGGGTTTTAGCCATTGCATTTCATCAGGACTTTGAAAGTTTAGGGCACATGTGATTTTGGTCTTGGCAGGTCGCTGCAGTTTATAGTAGTTTTGTCCACATGTGAGTAGATATTTTTACATAGGTAGGGGTCTGGGGCTGAGAGTCCTTAGCCAAATAGCAGGGACCCAAAGCACAGATGGTTGTAGTTTGAACTTCAGCCACACAAGTGCATCCTGGTTTCACAACACAGACAAAATTGAGGCAGAATTTTGCCAAGAGCTTTTTAGACATCGATGAGTACAACAAGTTTTTATATCTTTAGAGATGCAATGCCATTGGGGTTTACATTCACTACAGATCATACTTAGGTTTTACCCTCAACTTGTTATAACCTAGACCCAGGTAAATATTTAAACTTGCTGCATTCAGAATTAAGGAACAAATGAAGAGGGGCTCACTCTGAATTCATTTGCATGCTCTTTAATTATGACAATGGTTTATGGCAACACCAACAACAGTATTTGGGGAATGGAACCTGTCCTAGGATTCCTGCTTTAGAAATTGGGCATTGACATATTTTCTTACTGTCCTTAGCCAACGTAATAATCTTTAATGTGTAGAATCTAGGATGTGAATGTCATTAAGAGGTGTGGTGTTAAATATATTTTGTAAAGTAGCTTTTTCTTTTTTAGTAAGGTTTATTTTAATTTCCAAATTTGCACTTGGAGTTTCCTAGCACAAAGAATAAAGTTCAAAGTAGTCCTACACAGTTTTGGAAACATGAATGTTAAAGATTTCACCTTAGTGCAAGAAGTTCCTACTTCAAATTTAACTAAACTATGGTTTTGATTTGGATTTCACCAGTTGTCGTTGTTGTTCTGTTTCAGAATACCATCGGAGAGGCCATATTGTATTTAGTAATTGTGCCTTTTTAGTCTCTGCCAATGTATGGCAAACTTCAGGTTTTCCCTGGCTGTCCATGACTTTGACACAGTTGAAAGGTCTGCTTAAATATTTTGTAGAATGTCCCTCAGTTTGAATTTGCACGTTGTGGGCAACCTGAGGAGCTCAGCATATTAAGTGGCTGTCTTGATTTTGGCTCAGGTCATGCATGATCTCAGGGTGATGGGCTTGAGCCTCATGTTGGGCTCCATGCTTGGCAGGGAGTTTGTGGATTCTCTCTCTCCTTCTCCCTGCTTGCATGTTCTCTCTTTCTCTCTAAAAAAAAAAAAATAAATAGAATTGAATTTGCATGTGGTTTTCTCAAGATTAGACTAAAGCCACATTTTGGGGGAGAAGTAATGTATAGGCAAATGTCTTTCTCACCCCATTATATCATCAGGTATATGAATGTAAACCTTTATCCCTTGGTTAAGGAGCAGTCTGCTGGATTTCTCTGCTATAAAGTTACTATTTCTTCCCATTCTGTGCTCTCAGAGATGAATTGCTAAGTCCCGCAATCAAGGAAATTTATAATATAGAAAAACCACCCCAGTTATATATGTGAAAGATACTTTTAGGCTGTGTAAGTATTCTGTTTCTCTTTAAAATTTTTCCACCAACTTTGGTATTCATCCCCAGATCTGGTCCGCAGCAGTTATTGCTATGGTATTATAACAGTGGTTTTCTATTCTTTATATTCCTTTAGATTACTTAGGATTTTTCTGTAAGAGTACTTTCCCTTGTCTTCCATTTATTCATTTATTTAATCATTTACTTACATTTACATAGACTCAAGGATGCTTATTTCATTCAACACGACATTGTCATTATGTCTTTCACTGCACAAATTGTTCCGGCTTTGATCATTGGGAGCTCTTTCAGACTGGTTCCTTTTGACAAGATGCCATCTTCTATTTATTATTTTTGAAGCGTTTCCTTATTTTCTGGCACTACAAGATGATCTGTCTCATTTTGTATTTTTCCTGACCTAGCAGGGAATCATTTGATGCCCCAGAATCAATCATTTATGATGGGAGCTCCATCTCTTCTGCTGGATAACAGTGTTTTGAGAATAAATATGGACACTGGTTATCCTTGTTGCTACTGGGGTGTCACTGTTTCCAGGCACTCTCGGAGGTCAGAGCTAGCACTATTTGGATTTATATATTTAGCTTAACATCTACAAAGTAATGTCTACACACATGACTCTGATTATCCTATCCACCTGTCTGTCTATCTACCTACCTGTCTGTCTGTCTATCTAGGTATCAATGTTTATCTGTCAGACATCTATCTATTTTTATCTACCTTCAAAATCTATTTCTCTATCCATGTGCATAATCTCTTCATCTCTGTTAAGTAAACACGAGTTTTTACTAATACCTCCTCTCTAATCTAGCACCACTGGGTTTATTCTAGCCTTCCCTCTTGCTTGCTTATAACTTCTTTAACAGTGAAAACCTGGATCCCATTAACTACAACTTATTTACTTATTTGTTCAATCCTAATGGTATACATATAAAGTAGTTTCTAAATTGTTAACCTGTGCCTTGGAGAGAAGCAAATTTACCAACTAGAGTAAGGTGTTTACAAGCAGTTTTTTCCATCTTTAGGTTTAACATGTTTAACTATAATACTGTTTTCCAAAATTACAAAGGGTCAGCTCCTTTTCTCCCCGCTATAGCTGGTGAAATTATGCTGTACACTTGTAATGCAGTTAGACTCATTTGACATAAGCTGCATTCCGTTCTGAGATTCCCACCTCCTGGTTGAAGTTTTAAATTTGCCTACAGTGAAGTTCATCCTTTCTAGTATAGAGTTCTAAGGGTTTTGACAAATGCAAGGAACATTTATAGACCAACATGGTACTGCATAAAACCAACCTGGTACCACATGGAACAACTCCTTCAATGCAAAAATTCCTAACTGATATATTTTGGGGAAACTGTACAACTAGCCTTGTGAGAAACAGTCCAGGGGGCTGTGGAAGGAACCCTTCCTCCACAGAGCAATAAAGATTTGCTTAGCTGAGAATGAGATTAAGGAATTGAGGAGGACTTTATAATATCTTTATTACTCATACAGACAGGTCATTTGGTATAGAATTTAATTCTCTTACCATTTTATATGTTTGCACTCCAACCTAAAGTACAGTTATTTTGTATATTTATGTTTTCTGTAAAAAATGATAGAAAATTTGTATTTACATTTGGGCTAGTTACGTGTTGTTAGCATTGTCATTGGGATATCTCTTATTACCACGCAATCTCTTTGCTGAATTGCTGATGTCAGACAACATGTCTGAATATAATTTGGGATGGGAAATAGAAAGCAGTGCATATTCAGACTTGAATACAACAGTCTTGGAGGTTCATTTAGACACTACAATGCTCATGAGCATTGCAAAATAAACCTGAAGAGAGCAGTTTTTGAGATTTCATGTTTTGAGATTCATTAGAATTACATTTTTTAATCTCTTTTCTCCCTTGTGGTGGTCAACTCTATGTGTCAGCTGTGCCACTCTGGCCACAGAATACCCAGATTAAACATTACTTCTGGTGTGTCTGGGAGGTGTTTCTGGATAAAATTATATTTGAATCTGTACATTGTCCCCCCACAGCATGCACACAGTGTGGGTGAGTGTCATCTAATCCAAGGTCCTGAATAGCACAAAAAAACAGAGGAAGGTAGAATTTACCCCCCTTTTCCGTGTCTCACTGTTGAGCTGAACCATCTGTCTCATCTTTTCTGTCCTCAGTTGGGATTTATATAATCATCATTCCTGCTTCCCAGGTCTTCAGACTCAGACTAAATTATACCACTAGATTTCCTGGGCCTCCAGCTAGAAGAAAACACTCTATGGGACATCTTAGCCTCCTTAAGCACACAAATGTGAACAGATGACTCATAATAAACCTGTGCTTCCCTCTTTCTCCCCCTTTCTTTCTCGCCTCCATCTCACTTTCTCCCTTTTAGATCTGTTTACACAGACAACCCTAATGCACCTCCCTCATTCTTTCATCCTTTTTCCCTCAACAGGAGGCATGGAGGTTTTTGTTGAGGTGGAATTGGGCACACATATCCTTGTCCCTCTCTTTCTCCTGCATTAGTCTACACTTGGATTCACTAAACTTGGGCCCTTGGATCAAAGGCCTCCCATTTTCAGTGCTGTCTATAATAAGAGGGTAAGTGGGACAAATTCTAGATTTCTTTTTTCCAAACTGCCTGTGGCTGCAGACCTAAACCTTGTTTATAGCACCTCTAAAAGTAATGGAGCTCATTTTTTAATCTTCATCATCTTTGTTTTGGTACTTGTTTTTTTCCCTCATTTGTTTGTTTGTTTTCTTTTGGTTTTAAACTCTGGCAGGAAAACATGGGTGTCCAACACACAGTGTGGGTAAACTTGTAGGTAAGGATGAAGGGAAGTTAGTATTTATTAAAATCCTATTCTGAATCAAGCTCTGTGTTGCACATTTTGTATATGCTCTATTTGGTCCTCGTGAACAATATGTTTACTCTCCAGTGCTACATTGGTTTTGATTCCCCCTTTCCCAGTGCAGGCTCTGAGAAAGGATTTAACTGTAGTTGTTGATTTGAGAGCTGACCCCAGGAGAAAGACAAGGATGGTTGGAGAGTTGGCCAATCATGAAGCACCAAGTGTTCCTTCCATTGGCACCTAGGGTTGAATCCCACAGGGGACTTCTGAGAGACCACATGGAATTTGTCTCAAAGCTCCCGACAGTGAGTAAGCTGAATTACTTACCCACCAATAACCGTCTCTCGTTTTTTATCATCTGCTACTGGTGCATTAATTTCCTGGGCAGTTTCAGCCTGCTCTGCCCAGAGACTGAGCAGTGATGGAGCCAAAGAATGTGCTTTGAGAAACACAAAGGCATATATGTCAACTATCTGAGAGGACTCTTGGGTCCATCCAAGGAGCTATAGACAAGATATTAACTGGATCTGTTATACTGCTATTTGCATTTCATTGATGAGGAAACTGAGCTCAAAATATTTCAGTAACTTATCTGAAATCACAGGATGTTAATTAGACCTTATTTAATCCTAAGTCTGAGACACTCACCCCTGCATGTGCACCCCCATCCCCACCCCTACCTACTGCTTTTGGCTGGGTGTGGCTGTGTTTTCTGTGAGAACAGTAAAAAAATATTATATAGCAAGATGGAAATCAAGAGCCATGGGAAACCAAATGCAAATTATTCTGGAGATTGTTACCATACCAAAAAGAAAAAAAAGAAAAAAAAGAAAAAAAAAATCAGCTCTGCCTGACCCAGGTAAATACCTAGAAAATCCTAATCTGATGATTCTTCTAATGAAGCTATCATGGAGAGATGTCTGTGGCGACAACTGTGAAAACAATGGCCTGACAGTTCTACATGGTTTTTGGGCAATCTGAGCATCTCCTTTGTCTTCATCCAGCTTCCAGCTGGGAATTGGAAAAGGTTAAAGAGCAGACTCTAGCCACAGCCACTTCAGAAAACCAGAGCTGTGAGAAAAACATAGGTTGTAGTGCTTAATTTGAAATGTGAGAAGTTCCAGTGACAACAGCTCATATCTTAAGGGGCTAAGCCTTAGGCACTTGTGTTGCTTTTACTGACTGATTTTCAAAGAGTTGTTTTGAGGGCTGCATGAAGTTACAGGGAAATAAAAAAAGCCACTTTGCACATATATCTTGTGACATATCTCCTAAAATATAATTCTTCTAAGATTGATGCCTGGGGATCCATGGGTATGCAGTGATTGTCTTTTCATTTGCCAAAGCCACCTGAGGACCTGCAGAATGGACATGAGATTGTGTAGACATCTGGGCAGATGAGCACACTAAGATTAAACAGAACTTAAGTCAAACTCATTAGAAAAGGTCATAGGGAGATTCTAGTTTCAACAAGTCAGTAAATATCACTGGGAATTGTTGTCATATTATAGAGCATGATTTTTAACAATATTTTTTTCCTTTAACAAACATATATATGTTATACATATATAATAATCATATGTCTATGTCCTTTGTATACATATAATAGATACAAAAAATCTTTCACATTAGAAAATAATGTATATTTTTTTATAATCCAAGTACCAGAAAGTATGTAAATCAATGATGTATGACTATTTTCTTCCTTAATTTTATATTACTCTTACATACTTTTGCATTTCTTATGGACAATTGAGACTATGCTTCTTAGTCTTTTTAGTAGAAGTTCCACTTTCTGATAGCAGCAAAATTTATGTATTCTGATATCCAAAAATGGCTTTTCAATCTTTCTGCATTTCATTTCATTTCACTTTTTTTCTTTTCTTTTCTTCTTTTTTGTTTTTTGGCTAGTTGGATGCAGAACATGCCTTTATTATACCCTGAAGGTCAGACTCACGAATCTCATGAGTGAACATTTAGCTACTGGCTAACTTTAGGGTTAATGAGATCATGGACACAGAGGTATTAATGTAGAGGACAGCTAGGGAACATGGCTCAGAAGTGTCACTGAGTTCCAGAGGTCAAAGAAACTTCTCTTGACTTTCTCACTCATCTTATTTATGCCAAATATTTCAGGTCTTTACCTCTTATTGGTAGATTTTGGCATGTTCTTGCATGGTCCAAGTGTACATAATGACTTCTTAAATAGCAGACTATTTGTTTTTTATATCATATATCCAACTATTTCTCTCTAGGTTTTAGTGTGTTAAGAGACAACAGTATCTATGAAATTCACAGGTATAAAATAAAAGTTTAATTTCCTTTTGCTTCCTCTGTCCACTCTTATACAACATTCATTTAAAATATAATCCAGTTTTTAAATCTGTATTTTAATGTTGCTGTTAAATATTATTTTATTAATATCAGGTTATTTTTTACCTTTTCCACTGTTATAAAGGTATGTTAAATGGCCACTTTCTATTACCACTTTCTGTTACCTGATGTATTTCATGACTGATCACATGTCCATTTGTGAACTCCAAGTGGCTCATCTATCAGTCAGCTAGTTCAGATGTGTAAGTAGTTGGCACTGTGAGAAGAATTTTCTTCTGAGAGCATTAGATATATAGTTTTCCCTTTTACTTTTCTTACCTGTAGACTATATAGAAATATTTGGCAATAATATAATCTACACAAAGCTCTGTATATACTTCATTATATTTCAGATCTTTTAAGATAAAGATCTGAAGCTCTTCTGATTTTAAAATGTATTTGTTGAGGAGCACCTGGGTGGCTCAGTCGTTAAGTGTCTGGCAGGTCATGATCCTAGGGTCCTGGGATCAAGCCCCGCATTGGGCTCCTTGCTCCATGGGAAGCCTGCTCTCCCTCTCCCACTCCCCCTGCTTGTATTCCCTCTCTCTCTGTGTCTCTCTCCATCAAAGAAATAAATAAAATCTGAAAAAAATTATTTATTTGTTGATCTATGTCTGAGTACTTCTGGAACTATTTTTTGAGTAAGTTTGAAATTCAGCAGGTTTGGTTTTATTCACTACTTGTAGAGCTATGAGGGAGTTAATTTTAAAATCTAGAGCCTTCAAAGAAGAATACATATTTCTGTTACTTATTTTGCTACTTCTACCTTTCTTTTTTTTTAAACCTTATTTTATTTTTTCAGTGTTCCAAGATCCTACCTTTCTAATAATCTATTCTTTAATAATTTCTTTCATATGTGAGAAAGAGTTTCATTATTAATCTTCAATAATTCTTATTTCCCTTACACAGTTTGAATTTTATTTAGTACAGAGAGGATACAATTAGTTCTACTGACTTGCTTCTTACAGAGTTTATTTGATTTTTTGTTGTAGTTGCCTTCTTTCTTTTTTTTTAATATTATTTATTTATTTGACATACAGAGATCACAAGTAGGCAGAGAGCAGGCAGAGAGAGAAGAGAAAGCAGGTTCCCTGCTGAGCAGAGAGCCTGATGTGGGGCTTGATTCCAGGACCCTGGGAACATGACCTGGGCGGAAGGCAGAGGCTTTAACCCACTGAGCCACCCAGGTGCCCTGTCGTTGCCTTATTTCTATGTTTCAAGTTGAACGTGGTATATTTGATCCCATGAAAGGCATTTTACTCTCAGAATATTCCCTTTTTATGAATTACAGGGACCTTTTTGTTTATTTATTGTTTCTGCTTGTTTATTTTTAAGCAGAATAGGATTTTGCCCTGATTTTATTCTTAGTAGATATACTCTTTATTCTTAGTATGTTTATTCTTAGTACGTTTACCTTTATCCTTGATGAGCTCTGCTTTTGTTTTAAGGCATGACAATCTATGCCATCGTCCTCTCTGCTCTCTAAGGGAAGAGGATCCATCTCTCTTAGTCACTTAAGCACAGGAATAGGGCTTCCATGAGATCACTGCCCAGTGGGATTTACAACACACGGGTGGGTATGGACTAAATGTTCATACCAAGGGATCCACATAAGGTAATAGCTTAGGTTTAGAACATATGAGCAGGATTCTCACATGGCAATCAAAGGGCCTTGAGCAGTGAGAAATATCTGAACAACAACAAGATTATCAATGCTACTATTCACCATTTTCTTCCCTACAACACAACTAGAGTTTTATAGATACAACTATAGTTTTAAGATTCAATGTATAAAAGACAAATGAATTTCAAAAATACCAAGACCTAATATTAAAAATGGATTTTTAGAGGTACATTACATACTAATGGAGCCATCTAGAAACATAAAATTTTACTACTCAAAACTTGATTAAAAAAAAAACATTAGGGATGAATGAGACTATACAATTTTCATTCAA
Source organism: Taxidea taxus jeffersonii (assembly GCA_003697995.1). Taxonomy (NCBI): domain Eukaryota; kingdom Metazoa; phylum Chordata; class Mammalia; order Carnivora; family Mustelidae; genus Taxidea; species Taxidea taxus. The sequence continues at coordinate 99,264 of RCUC01152938.1, read as the reverse complement.
AATAACATAGCTATCTATAAATGTTATGGCAAAAACTAAGGGTGTATTTACAGGTTCTTATAAGATTTATAATCAGATTTATGAAAATGTTATTACTTCCAGCATATCTTCAATCTTAATATATTTTTCTCCCTGAATAGTTTGATAAGAACTGCAAAAGTAATATATTCCTGAAAGAGCAAATATTTGAGGGAATTATTAATATTAAATAAAACACATTTCCTAAGTGTGTCATCAGGACATGTAATCTAGAGTATAACATTAGATTTAATATTCCCCATCCCAGTCTCTGCAGGCATTATTGATCATATCTATAGCTCTATGTGGGATTTTATATTAGTGAACTTGAATGGATGATGGACTGTGTATTTCATGTTGCATCTAATATTGTAGTGATTTTATTAGAACTCCATGAAATAAATTCTATAGTTAATTCAGTTGATTAATACATTTTCCTTGTGAAGTTTCATACATTTGGATTCAATTTCTTTGGAACAATTCTCCATTCTATTGTCTACAATGGCCTGTTAATCCCAACTAATCCATCAGATATACCCAATAGCAGTTGTAGAAATTTAGAGACAGAATGATTTAGGTGGGTTACCAGAAATAATACTATCTGGCTACATGTCTTGTGATCTTATGATCCATGATGTTGAAATTCCGTTAAATAAAATGATGTAAGTTTCTGTCAATCGATTAGTTTTTCAGTTAAAAATTGTAAAGATTGGCAGGCAGCTGTCTTTATAGTGACCAGGCCAATATATTCTCTCCTGGGGACTATAATACACAGAGAGACAATCAGTCCTGAGTTTTTAAAAAGGCTATTTTTACATGGTTTAAAGATTTATAACATCATATTGACAAGATCTGATATAACTGTATCCTCAACAGGGATATTGAAGGAGAAGGAATATTGGTGTCTGAATTTCAAGAATAACATCTTCCCAAGAGGGTGTTTTTTAAAAATTTCATCTATTTCAATTATTTTGTGTTATCCAACCTGACAATAACTTTGCTCTTGACTATTATTATTCCTCTACATTATGTTTGATTATATTCTAGGTTTCTCTGGCCCTTAAACTACTCTGCCTTCATATGCTAAGTGTAAATATTTATGATTCAGGGGCACCTAGGTGGCTCAGTCAGTTAAACATCTAACTCTTGATTTCAACTCAGATCATGATTTCAAGGTCATGAGATCAAGCCCCTGTGTTGGGGTCTGGGCTGAATGTGGAGCCTGCTTAAGGTTCTCTCTGAGAATCTCTGCCCCTCTCCACCTCTAAGTATATACATATGTATTTGCATATATTTATGATTCATGTATTTGCATGTTCTGTTCAATTATCAGAAGGGAATCTTATTTTTTTCTTATTTCCAAGTTTCCAGAGGTATATGTGTTTTGAACCCATGTAAACTGGGTCCAGAGAATATAAAGTCATCTCCATTACGCGTCCATCAGCATAATTGCAGATGCTGATATTTTACAACATTCAGTTTTGCTCAGGACAATTATCATCACATATGAGCTCATCCTATGTGAGTTTTCATATGCTTATAGCATGAGCAGATTTTATTTATTTACTCAATTTTCACATATTTCTTGTACCTCGGAATTTGTATGAAATAAATATTGAAAAGTAATAATAAATTAATGCATATAAATATCCTTCTTAAAAGATTTTTGGCTTTTGTCTATGTATCTGAATATTAACATTTATAGTTTTATTCTCTAAAAATAGCAATAAAAGTTAAATGTAAGAAGAAAAACCACAAGGAGTAGGTCAAGTCCTGACCATCTTAAAATTTCCTTCTCCCTAAATTCAAACCTTGTTTTCCACAACAAATTTTGTTTGAACATTTTCTAATGTCCTTCTATTTTATGAACTTGACATCAAGGATAATTAATGATCTGTTATTATAGTGCAAAACTTATAAAGATTTACTTTTTATAAATAGTCGTCTTTCTAAATGCAATCATCCGTTGGATTTACATCAAAGTTCTTAGATTGTTAAAAGTTACTTCTTTATTTTATTATATTTAGGGATCATTCCAAGTACTCTTTTCCCAGTGAAATATAATCTTTCAAAAAGAGCCATGTTCACTCTGGGTAAAGAATTTAGGGACTCAGTTAAGCATCTGCTTTTAGCTTAGGTCATGATTTCAGGGTGCTTGGATTGAGCCCTTCATTGGGCTCCCTGATCAGTGGGAAGTCTGTTTCTCTCTCTGCCCCTCACCTTGCTCTCATGCTGTCTGTCATGCTCTCTCAAATAAATAAATAAATAAATAAATAAATCTTAAAAAAAAAATTTAGGAACTCCTCTGCCCTTCAGTTCAAGTGTTTCCAACATGGTGTCTCAGGTCCTTAACAGTCCTAAAATTTTCTTGACTTAACTGTGTTCTGTAAGTTTCCTCAGTATCATGGTTTAGCACACACCCTTCCATGTCCTTTTAATTTTCCCTTTGGGTGTCCATGTTGTGTCACTCCTACACTGCATGACCTTTGGAGCACTTCCAAGGTGTGGAGGGGATGTTCTAGTGCTCTACCTTCTGCATCCAGAATTATTGTTTTCTACTACTTGGAGCTACCTGACACAATATACTAAGTCTATAAAAATAGGAAAACCTAAAAATAAAAAAATAAGAAAACCTCATCAAGTAGCAACATAGCAACATTGTGTTTCTAGCAACCTCTCATCTAATACCTATCATTTATCTATCTTGTGTGTGTGTGTGTGTGTGTGTGTGTATAGAAAGAGACAGAAGGGAGTTTTATTGCTTCCAAATATTAATTAAATTGAGTGGATCTTAATAATTAATCAGCAAGCAACACTTTCCATAGTAAATAAGATTTCAAAAATCACATCATAGTGGATTTAAACTTGCTGAATGTAAAGATTCAACCTCAAATTACTGTAGATTCAGTAATTGCTTATTGTATTAATTCAGATGATAACATTGCATGCACTGTGAATAGTCTGCTTTTATTAAAATAAAAAAGTTGAACACATGCAAAAAGTCCAAATCTACTTTTTTCTTAGCACTTTTATTTAGTTAGAAACTGATAAACACCACACAATTTGGGGGAAAGCAGCACTTTTTTTTAAAAGATTTTATTTATTTATTTGACAGACAGGGATCACAAGCAGGCAGAGAGGCAGGCAGAGAGAGAGGAGGAAGCAGACTCCCCGCTGGGCAGAGAGCCCAATTCGGGGCTGGATCCCAGGACCCTGAGATCATGACCCGAGCCGAAGGCAGAGACTTTAACCTACTGAGCCACCCAGGTACCCAGGAAAGCAGCATTATGAGGTCCTTAGTGTGCTTATCTTCTCTCAGCAATCCAGCAAGTCTGACCAGGACCATCTAGCCCAGGGTGAGCTCTGAAACTGAGGGTAGAGGGAGGGTGCCGCCTCCCCAGTCCAGGCCCAAGTTTCCTCCACTGTTTTTCACCGATGTTCACTGAGCAAAAATTATCAAGAAGAGCTATCTCTTGGGACCAGAGCCACATGGTTTATGAGCAGAGCCTGTGGGGTCTGAGAAACTTGGGAGACTCGACTTCTGCTTTCAGCTTTTTCCCAAATGGCAGCTGGTGCCTGAGGCTGGCACTCATTAAGGACAAACTCAGCCCAAGTACCCCAGTCCCCAAGAGAAGCCCATGGGACTAGGTCAAGTGAAGAGGTCTTGTAAGGGAGGAGGGTTGAATTATGAAAAGCAATTGGTTTATAATGTGGACCCAAATATTTATAAACAGTATAGCCCACTTTGGAGCCCAAATTCGGAACCATCCAAGTAGCACTGAGTAAATGGCCTGGTGCACAGAGAGATGCACAGAGGGGTGCACAGAGGTGTAACTTGAGGGATAAGCCCAGAAACTCTAACACTAGATATTAAGATGGATGCTGGCAAGAGGTGACCTATCTAGAGCCCCAGATGCTGATGAGGGACCCAATGACTAGGGAAGTGAAAAAAATGAACACGTTTGGAGGGTACCGGTCCACAATATGAGCACCAAAATGGTCCTGACAGGGGAAGGAAGGTGTTGAGGCATCCCTTTGTCTAACAGCTTGGCACTATTACATATTTTCAGGGTAATTATACATTTTCAGGATACTTTGAATTCCAGACAGTGGAACCAAGCATGGAAACAAGCATATAAAATCTAGCAGTACATGGAAATCATAACAATTTCAAGGGGTAAAGTTAGTATCAGGACTTTTGTTGCTGTTGTTCCAACACCATTTGTTGAAAATCCCATCCTCTTCCGATTCAGTTGCCTGCTCTTGTTAAAGACCCATTGGCTACATTTGTATAGGTCTATTTTCAGCTCCTGATTCTGTTCTACTAATTTCTTTGTTCTTTCACCAATATCACACTGTTGTCGTTTTTTTTTTTTTTTTAAGATTTTTTTTAGGGGTGCCTGGGTGGCTCAGTCATTAAGGGTCTGCCTTCAGCTCAGGTCATGATCCCAGAGCCCTGGGATTGAGCCCCTCATTGAGCTCCCCACTCAGCTGAAAGCCTGCTTCTCCCTCTCTCACTTCCCCTGCTTATGTTTCCTCTCTCTCTGTCTTTTTCTCTGTCAAATAAATAAAATCTTATTTTTTTTTTTAATTTATTTGAGAGAGAGTGAGGGAGAGGGAACATGAGCGGGGGATGGGGTTGAGGAGCAGAGAGAGAACCAGACTCCCTGCTGAGCAGGGAGCCCAATGTGGGACTTGATCCCAGGACTCCAGGATCATGACCTAATCCAAGGCAGACACTTAACTGACTGAGCTGCCCAGGCACGCTTGCTGTTGCTTTGAAGTAAGTCTTGACCCTTAGTATTTTCTGTCTTCAGATTTTGTTCTTCTTCAGTGTGGTGTTTGTTGCTATTCTGTATCTTTTGCCTTTCCATATAAACTGGAGAATCAGTTTTGTCAACAAAATTATTTTTGTCACAAAATAACTTGCTGAGATTTTTATTTAGATTGCATTAAATCTATAGATCAAGCTGGTAAGAACTGATATCCTAACATTACTGAGTCTTTTTTCCATAAACATGGAATAATGCCCATTTATTTAGACTTTCTTTGATTTCTTTCATCTGAGTTTTATAGTCTTCTTACATTCATCTTATACCTATTTTGTTAGATTTATACTTAAACATTTCCTTTTATTTTCCTTTTTTTGGTGTTAATGTAAATGGTGTTGTGTTTTTAATTGTACATTCTGACTGTTAATTTTGGGTGTATAGGAAACCAATTGGCTTCTGTATATTAACCTTTTTTTTTCACAACCTTACTATAATCACTTATTTCTAAGACTTTTTCCTTCACTTTGTGATTTTCCACTTAGACAGTCATGTCATCTATGACCAAAATTTTCTTTCTTTAAAATGTACACCTCTTATTAACTTTGCTTCTCTTACTGCATTATCTAAGACTTCAAGTATGACACTGAAAAAGAATATGGAGACAGGACATTCTTGCTGAGTTCTTGAACATATAGGAAAAGCATGTAGTTTCTCAGCATTAAGTATGTTAGATGTAGTTTTTATGTAGATATTCTTTATCAAATTGAAGAAGTTCCCCTCTACTCCTAGTTTACTGAAAGCTTTTATTATGAATGGCTCTTGGGTTATGTCAAATGTTTTTTCTCCATCTATTGATATGGTCATATGATTTTTTTCTTTAGTCTATTGATATGATGAATTATGTTAATTGATTTTTAAATATTGAAGCAGACTTGAATATCTGGAAAAATCCAATTTGGTTGTGCTGTATAATTATTTTCATATATTGTTGATTCAGTTTGTTAATATTTTGGTGAGGAATTTTGAACCTATGCTCCTAAGAAATATTGATCTATAGTTTTTTTGTAATATTTTTGCATTGTTTTCATATTAGCATACTGTTTCCCTTGTACAATGAGTTAAGAATTATTTCTGCTTCCATTTTCAGGAACATATTAAAGGAATTGGTTTTCCTGAGTTTCTCATTTTTTTTCACTGAGGATATTTATACATAACTAATAGAATTATGGGGATTATAGTAGGTGATGTGTTTAGAGTGTTATCACATTGTGTTTATTACAACATAGTCAATAAACAACATCCTTTGTAATAAAAAAAAAAAACTTATAGCCCTGGCTTCTGAAATGTCTTATACTAATAATTAATTATTTCAATTATTATTTTCTTCAATTTGTAAGAATTCAGAGTGTTTAGTTTGAGGGCAGACAGACCAATGTCCTTTTGACTTCAACAGCTAGTAGTTACAATTTGCATGACCAGGTCAATGTACTTTATCTTTGTAAACTTCAGTTTCATAATAAATGGAAATGACAATAGTAATAGTCTTAATGGCCACTATGGGAGTCGGAGGGTTACATGAGGAAACCTGTGTGACAGGCTCAGCACACCAGAGGCTAACAGGAAGTGCTCATGACACATAAGCAATAATTACTTTCTGGGCTCTAAGATGAGCAATCCTGGGGAGACCCTTTATGAGGTTATCTCAATTTTGAGATTTTAGGCATTTCTCCTTTAACTAAGGACAGCTCTCATGACTCAGAACTTTGATCCATGTTTGGTTTCACTGAGTAGAGTGGGGACCCTGGAATAGGTAGAGGAGGAAAGTAGTGCAAAGACTTCATTATAGACTGTGCAAAATATTGATGTTTTTTCTTCTGTTCTATCTAATCCAGATAAGAAATGCCTAAGGGTATTGGTCATGTGTTTTTAATATTGTCAAATTTCACACCTCTATACAATCATACCTTCTTTAAATAGAATGCACCCTGTAGACTCCACACAAATGTAAAAGGATTATGATGATGATAATGAAGATGACTGAGATTAGCACACTCTTGTTTTAAGGGTAAGAGAAAATGAGTTTGTGTTTATTAAGAATACAAAGTAGAACTGTTTTCCTTTGAGAAAAATGGTACAATTATTACTATGTATTTGCATGTTGTTAAGCTGAAATACTGAATGGCCCTAAATGCTAATAACCTTGATTTCCCACCCATCACTCTTGAACACTCTTTTTAATCTCTCTCACATATTAATTCTCTTAGTTATATGGATGCATTGTTATATTTTATAGTGCATCTTTGTTGTAAACAGCACTATATAATATGAATTTGAAAATAGTTTTGGAATTGTATCTAACATGCATAAAATGCAAATTCTGGTAAATCTAATTTTCTTTATAATTTTAGATTTTTCAGAATCAAAACATCTAGAAGGGTGAAATCCTTTTTTCTTTTTAGGGGTGGTTGAGGAAGGAAATCAAGAACATAGCACAGAAGTGATTTTACTCCACAATATATGGCATCATTTTATCACATACAATCGTCCTCTTTTTATTATATAATTGTTATTTGTTTCCTGACACAATTGCATTGAGCTTTTTTCATTGCCACCTGTTTTTTGCATGTTCAATGTGTGTAATTCCAATTCATCTTCCACATATTTGTTTTCATGTATGTTTATCCATTTAGAACATCTATCAGGGTTTTATGTGTATTAAATTTACATTAATTGTCCTATATCATTGGACGTGTTTTCCCTGAATACTGTGTTTTTAAGATAATAGATTTATCTGTTTGTGGTCTTAGTTAATCCCACTGAACTGTATTACACCATATGTATATTTCACTTGTTTGTTCACTTACATAAATCAACCAAGTTTTCTAAAGAGGTTTTTCCCCACAAACATTCTTCTACATGATTTTTTGTGGATCTCTGGACAAAAGTTTACTTAGAGTTTATACCCAGAATGTGTGTGTGTGTGTACGTGTGTGTGTGCATTTATGTCAAAGCAATAAACATCTGGAATTTTTTTTAAAGATTTTATTTACTTATTTGACAGACAGAGATCACAAGTAGGCAGAGAGGCAGGCAGAGAGAGCGAGGAAGGGAAGCAGGCTCCTTGCTGAGCAGAGAGCCCGATGTGGGGCTCAATCCCACGACCCTGGGATCATGACCTGAGCCGAAGGCAGAGGCTTTAACCCACTGAGCCACCCAGGTGTCCCTGGAATTTTTTTTTTTTTATATGGGATACATTGTACTATAATGAAAGATGAAAGGAAGAGTATTTAACTGAGTGAATTAACAAAGATTACAACTTGCCTAAAAATACTTTTAACTTTAATAAAACTATTTGAGACAAAATGATACAATTGGAATAATAATAAATTTTAAAGAGTGTATACCTAACCTTTTGGTGCATTATTCTAGGTATCTATGTATTTTTAAAGCTCATAAATATATTCCTATCTTAAGAAATTCAGATTCTATTAGGACACTCAGCAAAAAATATAATGTCACAAAACATAACGATAAGTTTAATAGTAGGACTACACTTAATCTGTATTGTTTATGTGTATGTGAAATACAGAGGAGGGTATCCTAAAACATACATGACTGAAACATATGCTTCCAAGTGTGTTTTACTTCTCTGAGTTGATTGAGCACTCATGTGCTTAGATTATAAAAACAAACAAACAAACAACATTCTAGGTAAAGATAACAAGTAAAAAGTATGGAGTTTTTAACTGATGGGAAATATTTTTTATGTTTGGAAGATTTTGTGACATAACAGAGGCAAGTTCATCAGGGCAAAATCCTGCCAGGTCAAGTCAGCTAATAGTGAAGCTTGAAGACACAGTTTTACTCTGTGGGCCAATTAAAGCAGTGTGATGTTCAGAGAAGTGAACTTCAGAAAAATAATTCTCTCCCATCAGAAGACTCTTGGAAATTCCTGCCACTTCAATCAAGATACTTGGCAATGACATTTTAACAAAGTTTACTTCAACTGGAAAAGTATGTGCTTGTTCAATTCTCATTAATCTTACTATAGTATATTCATGTGTGACGGATCTTTCCAGTCTTAAAAGGAGCACTGACAGAAAGGGAAGCAAGAATTCTTCTGCTAAGTGAGATGTGTTGGTTTCTTCCCTGAGAAATTATGTCTTCTTGATACTTTCATCTATGAGAATAGAGCAACCTGACATGACACTGTGCTCCAAAGGAAGACATTGTAGGTGGTGCTATCCTAGTCGTCCACCATGGCTATAAAAGAGAAATAACCAGGTCATACATTTGGATCTTAAACATGACTGAAGGCTTCTCTTATTACTCTCTAAATAGTACTCTTCATTGCTGAGAATTCTGAGTTCATAGTGATAAAAACAAAAATTTCATCTTTCCATGTTTGTGAATGCTCTCCTGAGCTTCTAAGGAAGCTATCCCTTATCATTTACCAAGGTCAAAATGACTTGGCAAGACCTCAAAGCACGGTCTCTATTTTTGCCCCAAGCACACATTGTACATCTACTTCATTAAATAAAATAACCAAAAAGGAGCATTTTGGACACAAAATATTAAAAGGAAGGGAAGAGAATACCCTGGTTTCCATAAGATTAGTCATATGGCCCTGCATATACTAGAAACTTAAGGTCTGCAACTTTCTGACTGTTCTTTGTCTAATAATCTGTAATTCTTTATGTAAAAAAAATGCATTTAACCCTACACCAAATGTTCCTTTGCCAGATAGTCTTTCTTGTGAAGATTATGTATCCTGAGAAGCTGTCCTAAATAGGTATTGAATAAAACTCTTTCCTTTTTTTTTAGAAATTCTAAAAGATTCATTTTGTGTTGACAATATAGAAAGAAATGATGAGAGGACACTGGGTGTAATATCTTCTTATTGTTTTTATCCTGAGTGAAACATACAGAGCTTTCTTAGAATAAAATAAGTATTCATAATATTTGTCTTTTATAATTCTGACTTCTTTGCTCAAAATTATAGAAATCAAATAACTAACAATTGTTAAGGAAGAAAGGATTTCTCTGGTATTTCCTAACACATACCCCAAAATAGCAGTATCAATATGATTAACTAAAGAACACATTCCCTTCTTAGAGGGCCATAAACATTTTTTTTTTAAAGTAAAATATCAGTAAGATGCAGTTAGGGATATTTGAAGAAAGTAAAAACACCTCAAAGCTAAGTGTAACACTAGCAGACTTTCACATCCTGAATTGCTGGAATCCTGGACTAGGAAAATTAAAGGAATGATTAGTTGAGATTCTTCAGTAAGAGAAGGAAGGACATTCAAAACTTGGTTAACTCTCCTCTTACCCTTGTTTTTATTATCTATGCCTACATAGCACACTACCCAGAACTAAAACACCATTGTTTTTATATTTAGTTGATTAAGATGCCAATTAAAGCTTGGCTGGGAAACCCCACTTCACATGAAATTGACTGGAGTCACCTAATATATATACTTGAACAGAACTATAGATCCAAGATAGCTGAGACAGCTAGAGGGCTGGGCTCAGAAAGTCTCCTCTTTCTAGCAGAATAGTTGAATTTCTTCCATGGCAGCTCAGGGATCCAAGAAACCAAGGGAAAAGTAGCCGGTTCACCTACTCCCCAGGTTTCAAACCAATACATATCCACTATATACCCCTAGCCCAAGCAGTTCAGCCTTGACTAAAGGAAAGTCAAATTAGAACCACTTCACAATGGGAACAATGTCAAAGAACATGTGGTCATCCTGATCTTGTCCTAACCCTATAAATTATAAAAAAAGATGAATTTTTCTCTGTCTGGCGGCCAGGTTTGCACTTGAGACACAGAACAGTTCACAGGTGGATAGCAATACTTGGAACTGAAAAGAAATGGATGAGCATAGAAGACTAATTTTCTATGCACTTGAATCAAAATCAGACTTAGTCTATTCCCAAACCACAATTATCAAAGTAGGGAATAACGGTCCAGGAAAGATTTTTACTTTTCCCTTCAAGATATGGAGGGATACAGGGTTAGAGTAAATGAAGAACTTGAGGAGAATTCAAACTACAGATGCTCATGTTTAAGATTATCTGCACCATGAAGGATATACAACAATTCACAAATATAGGATTTTATCCTTTACAACCAATTTTAATATAACAACCAGAAAAAAAAAGCTTTCAAAAATGTGAAGCAAGCCTAAGACATAAAGAGGATCATTTTATCCATATATCCACAGTAAGACATTATGATCGAGAATATGGATTAGGGGAAAGAAATAAGGGTCTAGGTAATTAAAGAAAAATGTAAAATGATTATTTAAAAAACTCAGTAAATTTTCTGAATAGAAGATTAGACAAGGGTTTTCCAAAATTAACGATGGACAGCAAACCAGAGATCAAGCAAATGCTTAAAATCTCAAGTAGAAGAAATACCAGAAATCTATTTCTTAGACATACATATCAAAACTGCAAAACCAAACAAACAAACAAAGAAACCAGAGAAAATAAACATTTATGGAAAAACAAGGTTAAGAAGTACAGAGGAATTTTCACCAAAATACAAGAAGAGTGAAGTATTTTCATGTTGAAAGAAAACAACAACAACAACAACAAAAACCCCTACCAACCCAGAAGTCTATAACCATCGAAATTGTCCTTCAAATATGAAGAAGAAATAAAGACTTTCTCATATAAACAAAACTGAGGCAACCTATCAACAGTAAAACTGCCTTGCAAGACATTTTTTTTTAATTTTTTAAAATTTTTATATAAACATATAATGTAACCCCACTACCCTCTCCCAACACCCCTTTCCCCCACCCCCTCAGTTTGTTTTAAGACATTAAGAGTCTCTTTTGGTTTGTCTCCCTCCGGATCCCATCTTGTTTCATTTATTCTTTTCCTACCCCCTTAATCCCTACCCCCGTTGCATCTCCACTTCCTTATATTAGGGAGATCATGTTAAAAAGAAGTTTTTTAGAGAGAAAGGAAATGTTACAGGTCAGAAACTTGAATCCACATAAAGGATGGCCAAGTTTAAGATAAAGAATATACGAAGTTGAATAATCTTTTAGTTTCTCAGTCTTAGTTGATTTAATATTTAATACTACCCCCCCAAATACTAATAGTAGTACTGCATTATAGGGTTTGGATAAATGAATGATCCCAATGTTATGAGAGATGGGAACATGAACTTGGGAAGGATCTTTTATAAGGTATCTGCAACACCCATGAAATAGTTTAATGTTATTTAAAAGTGGGCTTAGTTGTAAATCTCCACTAATTTTTTAAAGAAAAGTAATTTATATACTAAGAGAGAAGATGAAATCATATAAAATGCTTGGTTAAAACTTGAGAAGAAAGAAATTGGGGATATAAAATGAGGCCAAAAAGTGCAAGACAACTAAAAGATCAGTGATTTGCAAGGACTCAGGAGGAGGGTATGAAAATGAATAGCGGTTTTGTGTGTGTGTGTGTGTGTGTGTGTTTTCTTTTTGTGAGCAATGAAATTCAAGTTATAGACATCAATAAGAACTCCTATTTACCTTAATATGGATATAGATGACTACATGTAGATATGTTTATAGATATAGGTATGTACACAGGTCAGGATACACACATATAGTTTTTTGCTCTGTCAGCTTAGGATAACTGAAGAAATGACACTCTAGTAACTAGGAGCACCCTTAGTGTTTACATCTTGCTTTTAAATACCATTCTCCAATAAAAAGGAAGTGAAGCTCCTTGGAGAAACGATTTTGTGTAGACCGGAAATACACAAGATAAGTCTGGGGTATCTTATAGTGTTAGGATGTAAGGCAGTGCTCAAATGCATACATACATACACATATCCATAAAAAACACATATATTTCAATGAAGGCATATCAAAATAGGTATAGAAGCCAACTAAAAGAACTCTTAGTGGCCAGATATGAACAAATTTGAGCAACAAAATGATGGAATTAGTACTGGATTATAATGTAGAGTATAAAATAAAGTATTCATGAGTCCACGCTGATAACATGGATGGAACAAATAATGGAATAAATTAATAAGTATGAGAAAGAGACAAATCTCCCATGCAAAATAATTACAGATGAACCAGGTAGAGATGTGATCCTAAAAGAAGGTGAGCTTAACTTCCCATTCCTTATGTGCAGACTGCCCATAGGTTGGTTTCTCTCACATAGTACAGTATAGAGAGGAAGCAAATAGAAGTAACAGTGGTGGAGAAACCTGACAAAGTCTGCCTTTGCCACATGATCCATATCAGTATCAGTAGTCAGAAATCTGGTTCATAGTATGTGACCTTGGAATGCCATAATGAAAATGACAATTGATCTCTGCGTTCTTCCTCTCAGAAACCCATAACCCACTCTATCATGAGAAAAAACTTGAGACAAATCCAGCAGGGACACATTCTATAAAATACTTGAGTCTTTAAAACTGTGAAGGTCATCAAAAACAAAGAAGGCCTAAGAAAATGTCACAGCCCCAAGGAGCCTAAAGGAGCCATGACAACTGAACATGATGTGGTATTCTGGAGGACATTCTGAAACAGAAGAAGGATATTAGTTAGAACAAAATAATCTAAATAAATTAAAGACTTTATTTAACAAGTTAATATCAGCTCGCTAATTGTGACAAATGCACCATACTAATATAACAGGGGACACTGGGTATGTGTGTGTGTGTGTGTGTGTGTGTGTGTGTGTGTGTGTGTACGGAGGCATATTAGAACTCTCTCCACTATCTGCTACATTTTTTCCTGTAAATCTAATACTTTTTTTAAAAATAAGCCTATTATTTTTTAATAGATTGTGGTCAAATACCCCACAAAGTATAGAGTGTGAGAATTAAAGCTAGGAGGAGGTATTCTGAATTGTGCCATCAGGTGATCATGAGCAATGTTTGCAAGTACATTTGAGTTGAAATGCTGGTGTGGAAGTCAAGAGGACATGACCAGTGGGGCTGTCAGACCACAGAACTGTTTTCACAGATGGTGTGTGATCGTTCTTGCCCTTTCCTGCTTCCAAGTTTACTACTCAAGTAGACTTTAACTTCCCAAAATCAAGTATTAATTGTAATTCTTTGTGGAAGAACCCAGCAGAGTGATTCAACCATATGAGATATCCAATACATATTTTAAACTTGTGAAAATCACGAAAAAAAGTAATCATTATTTGCCATGAAGTTGAAATGAACAGAGATATAGATTAGATAGATGATAGATACAGATGATAGATGTTGATAGATAGATTAGATAGATGATAGATAGATGATCAGTAGTATCCATTTTATTTTTTTAGACTTCGATAGGTCAGTGAGATTTTTTTGATCTTTTCTTTCACTATTGCTGGAATTGTCACTTTGCAAATTTCTTGTTTAGGTAGGAATCATTCAGAAGGCTCCATCTCTTTATCTGGATATGTTCAATTATATTTTTTTAAAAAATAACTTGTCTTCTAAACAAATTTTAAACTCTAAAAACAAAATAAAACACACAAAAATCACTTGAAGGAAAGTCCTTTGTGGGGCATTTATGCACATCCAGTAAAGGACTGAATGAAGTCAGATCAGTGCTTTACTGACAACTTACAACACGCATGTCTGTAACATATTCCGTAGCACATCATGTGTACGTATGTGTGTGTGCACAAATATTCATTCGTGTATACAGAGATCACACAAAATGATAATCAATAGCACCACTACTAGCACTATTGGCTGTAGACAGGCTCATGAAAGTGGTTATGATGGAGATGACAGCATACAGATTCAAGGGCTCCTGAGTCATAAGTCAATGTTGGAGGCCTGGTACGACATTTACTTGCTGTGTGAATTCCTGTGCAAATTTAATTTATGCAGGCTTCACAGCTATGCTCATCATGTGGGAACAATGATTTTACCCACTTAGATGCCATATGTGAGTATTAAGTGGATTGAGTATCAAGGGTTGCACACATTATCTTGTATAATAGGACTTTACAGAGTAAGATTTTTTTAAACATACTGTATGTCTTTATTGTTTCCTCAACACAGAATACAGGAATGAGGTTGGTGAGATAAAATTCTAGAAGGAATAGACCAGAAGCCTAAAACTTCTAAAAAAGCAGCATAAAAAATAATTCATCAGAGATGATTTAGATATCATAATGTGTAATTCCTCTCTTTCCCCAAGTACTATGAATAGAAAAAATAACCCCCAAATACATAAAACCATGCCGTTTAATGTCCTTGCCAATCTGGCTATGTGTTAGGAATGAAACAGCTACAAAGTAGAATAAGAAAAGTCTCTGATAGGATATTCTGCCCTAATTTGGAACAGCCTTTCTGATGGCTAGACAGTAAGTCTATGATCTTGGTTAGTTCTTTGTCAAAAAATAATTAAAAGCATTCAAATTTGAAAGCGTGTGTTCTATAACTTCAGTTATTTGATTTTTTCCTCTTCTTTTTGTAACATCTTAAAGCTAAATTTAATAATGGTGAAAGTCAGCTAACACTAATTATGCTTTTTAAATCACAAACAATTTTCGAAGTTACTTCAGTGTCAGTCAGGAGCCAGCTTAAGAATTAGTTTATATTATATTCGTGATAATGATTATCCCCGTAGAGAGACATTTTACTTGGCATGGATATCTATGTCATATAAGGTTATAATGAAAAAGTGGGGCAGATATTTTTAGTAGAATTTTTACACTCCTAAGTAAAAATCAGTACTGGATAGTTAGTTTGACAAGGACATATTATCTATGCTGATTACCCAGGTGTTTTAGAGCATTTTAATATTCTGGTGAGTTCAATAAATTTGAGAAGAGATTGACATACCTTACCCTGGATTTCAAAATGTATATGAATCTTCCATTTTTCTAAAATTATTTCTGAATTATTATCAAATTCATATGGAAATATCCCAATATGGTGTGGCCAAAATTGAAATCTCTTCATTCATAACATTTTAAAATAATCTGTCTAAAGTTGACAACCTTAGTATTTTATGTAATGAATTAACTGATTTTATAAGTCCTTAAAAACATATTTAGATAAATAACTAATGTCATGGCCAATATGGGAGAAGGGATGACAAGGGGTAACTTTTCAGTACAGAGACATTTAGAACCTAGTTTTTGTGGGGGAACCAAAATAAGCATAACTTAGAACCTCAGAAAAGCTGAGAGCTGGAAGGTACAAGGTACTTCAGAAGCAGGGCTATAAAATAATTGCTGGGAGGCAGGTTTCAAATGATCCACTGGAAATATGGAAATTCCACACCCCACCAGCTCCTACTTTCTCTCACAGAACTGGATATTTACATTTTGGAGACATGTTACCTTTAACTTTCAATGCCATAACCATGCTGAAGTAAAAGTTAATATGAAGCAAGAGATAGGTATCCAATTATATTTTTCCAGATCTTCTCTACAGTATTTATGAATATACCGGTCCCCTACTTAATGATATTATCATCTTTAAAATGCATTATTTTCATGTATGCCTGGACCTGTGTCAAAACTATCTTATTCTGGTTTACTCTGAAATATCTGTTCTGTTCCATGTATATCTTTGTTCAATGATAATATGCACTTTTTAATACCACAGCTTTTTTTTTTTTTTTACTTTATTTAAGCTTTATTTAAACATATGATGTAACCCCACCACCCTCACCCAACCCCTCTTCCCCCAACCCCCCTCAGTTTGTTTTATGACATTAAGAGTCTCTTTTGGTTTTTCTCCCTCCCGATCCCATCTTGTTTCATTTTTACTTTTCCTACCACCTTAACTCCCACCCCCGTTGCATCTCCACTTCCTCATATCAGGGAGATCATGTGGTAGTTGTCTTTCTCCAGTTGACTTATTTCGCTAAGCATAATACGCTCTAGTTCCATCCATGTCATCGCAAACGGTAAGATTTCATTTCTTTTGATGGCTGCATAGTATTCCATCGTATATATATACCACTTCTTCTTTATCCATTCATCTGTTGATGGACATCTAGGTTCTTTCCATAACTTGGCTATTGTGGACATGGCTGCTATAAACATTCGGGTACACGTGCCTCTTTGGATCACTACGTTTGTATCTTTAGGATAAATACCCAGTAGTGCAATTGCTGGGTCATAAGGTAGCTCTATTTTCAATTTTTTGAGGAACCTCCATGCTGTTTTCCAGAGTGGTTGCACCAGCTTGCATTCCCACCAACAGTGTAGCAGGGTTCCCCTTTCTCCGCATCCTCGCCAGCATCTGTCATTTCCTGACTTGTTCATTTTAGCCATTCTGACTGGTGTGAGGTGGTATCTCATTGTGGTTTTGATTTGTATTTCACTGATGCCCAGTGATATGGAGCACTTTTTCATGTGTCTGTTGGCCATCTGGATGTCTTCTTTGCAGAAATGTCTGTTCATGTCCTCTGCCCATTTCTTGATTGGATTATTTGTTCTTTGGGTGTTGAGTTTGCTAAGCTCTTTGTAGATTTTAGATACTAGCCCTTTATCTGATATGTCATTTGCAAATATCTTTTCCCACTCTGTCAGTTGTCTTTTGGTTTTCTTGACTGTTTCCTTTGCTGTGCAAAAGCTTTTGATCTTGATGAAGTCCCAATAGTTCATTTTTTCCCTTGCTTCCCTTGCCTTTGGCGTTGTTCCTAGGAAGAAGTTGCTGCGGTTGAGGTCGAAGAGGTTGCTGCCTGTGTTCTCCTCAAGGATTTTGATGGATTCCTTTCTCACGTTGAGATCCTTCATCCATTTTGAGTCTATTTTCGTGTGTGGTGTAAGGAAATGGTCCAATTTCATTTTTCTGCATGTGGCTGTCCAATTTTCCCAACACCATTTGTTGAAGAGGCTATCCTTTTTCCATTGGATGTTCTTTCCTGCTTTGTCGAAGATTAGTTGACTATAGAGTTGAGGGTCTATTTCTGGGCTCTCTATTCTGTTCCATTGATCTATGTGTCTGTTTTTGTGCCAGTACCATACTGTCTTAATGATGACAGCTTTGTAGTAGAGCTTGAAGTCTGGAATTGTGATGCCACCAACTTTGGTTTTCTTTTTCAATATTCCTTTGGCTATTCGAGGTCTTTTCTGGTTCCATATAAATTTTAGGATTATTTGTTCCATTTCTTTGAAAAAAATTGGATGGAATTTTGATAGGTATTGCATTAAATGTGTAGATAGCTTTAGGTAGCATAGACATTTTCACGATATTAATTCTTCCAATCCATGAGCATGGAACATTTCTCCATGTCTTTGTGTCTTCCTCAATTTCTTTCATGAGTACTTTATAGTTCTCTGAGTATAGATACTTTGCCTCTTTCGTTAGGTTTATTCCTAGGTATCTTATGGTTTTGGGTGTAATTGTAAATGGGATTGACTCCTTAATTTCTCTTTCTTCTGTCTTGTTGTTGGTGTAAAGAAATGCAACTGATTTCTGTGCATTGATTTTATATCCTGACACTTTACTGAATTCCTGTACAAGCTCTAGCAGTTTTGGAGTGGAGCCTTTTGGGTTTTCCACATATAGTATCATATCATCTGCAAAGAGCGATAGTTTGACTTCTTCTTTGCTGATTTGGATGCCTGTAATTTCTTTTTGTTGTCTGATTGCTGAGGCTAGGACTTCTAGTACTATGTTGAATAGCAGTGGTGATAGTGGACATCCCTGCCGTGTTCCTGACCTTAACGGAAAAGCTCTCAGTTTTTCTCCATTGAGAATGATACTTGCCGTGGGTTTTTCATAGATGGCTTTGATAATATTGAGGTATGTGCCTTCTATCCCTACACTTTGAAGAGTTTTGATTAGGAAGGGATGTTGCACTTTATCAAATGCTCTTTCAGCATCTATTGAGAGTATCATATGGTTCTTGTTCTTTCTTTTGTTAATGTACTGTATCACATTGATTGATTTGCGGATGTTGAACCAACCCTGCTGCCCTGGAATAAATCCCACTTGGTCGTGGTGAATAATCCTTTTAATGTACTGTTGGATCCTATTGGCTAGTATTTTGGTGAGAATTTTCGCATCTATGTTCATCAAGGATATTGGTCTGTAATTCTCTTTTTTGATGGGATCCTTGTCTGGTTTGGGGATCAAGGTGATGCTGGCCTCATAAAATGAGTTTGGAAGTTTTCCTTCCATTTCTATTTTTTGGAACAGTTTCAGGAGAATAGGGATTAATTCTTCTTTAAATGTTTGGTAGAATTCCCCTGGGAAGCCATCTGGCCCTGGGCTTTTGTTTGTTGGGAGATTTTTGATGACTGTTTCAATCTCCTTACTGGTTATGGGCCTATTCAGGTTTTCTATTTCTTCCTGGTTCAGTTTTGGCAGTTTATATGTCTCTAGGAAAGCATCCATTTCTTCCAGATTGTCGAATTTGTTGGCATAGAGTTGTTCATAATATGTTCTTATGATTGTTTGTATTTCTTTGGTGTTGGTTGTGATCTCTCCTCTTTCATTCATGATTTTATTTATTTGGGTCCTTTCTCTTTTCTTTTGGATAAGTCTGGCCAGGGGTTTATCAATCTTATTAATTCTTTCAAAGAACCAGCTCCTAGTTTCATTGATTTGTTCTATTGTTTTTTTGGTTTCTATTTCATTGATTTCTGCTTTGATCTTTATTATTTCTCTTCTCCTGCTGGGTTTAGGCTTTCTTTGTTGTTCTTTCTCGAGCTCCTTTAGGTGTAGGGTTAGGTTGTGTATTTGAGACCTTTCCTGTTTCTTGAGATAGGCTTGTATCACTATATATTTTCCTCTCAGGTCTGCCTTTGCTGTGTCCCACCGATTTTGGACCATTGTGTTTTCATTATCATTTGTTTCCATGGTTTTTTTCAATTCTTCTTTAATTTCCTGGTTGACCCATTCATTTTTTAGAAGGATGCTGTTGAGCCTCCATGTATTTGTGCTCTTTCCACATTTCCTCTTGTGATTGAGTTCTAGCTTCAGAGCATTGTGGTCTGAAAATATGCAGGGAATGATCCCAATCTTTTGATACCTGTTGAGACCTGATTTATGACCCAGGATGTGATCTATTCTGGAGAATGTTCCATGGGCACTAGAGAAGAATGTGTATTCTGTTGCTTTAGGGTAGAATGTTCTGAATATATCTGTGATGTCCATCTCGTCCAGTGTGTCATTTAAGACCTTTATTTCCTTGTTGATCTTTTGCTTGGATGATCTGTCCATTTCAGTGAGGGGTGTATTAAAGTCTCCAACTATTATTGTATTCTTGTCAATGTGTTTCTTTGATTTTGTTATTAATTGGTTTATATAGTTGGCTGCTCCCATGTTAGGGGCATAGATATTTAAAATTGTTAGATCTTCTTGTTGGACAGACCCTTTGAGTATGATGAAGTGTCCTTCCTCATCTCTTATTATAGTCTTTGGCTTAAAATCTAATTGATCTGATATAAGGATTGCCACCCCAGCTTTCTTCTGATGTCCATTAGCATGGTAAATTGTTTTCCACCCCCTCACTTTCAGTCTGGAGGTGTCTCCAGGTCTAAGATGAGTTTCTTGTAGGCAGCATATGGATGGGTTTTGTTTTTTTATCCATTCTGAAACCCTGTGTCTTTTGATTGGGGCATTTAGCCCATTTACATTCAGGGTAACTATTGAGAGATATGAGTTTAGTGCCATTGAATTGCCTGTATGGTGATTGTTACTGTATAATGTCTCTGTTCCTTTCTGGTAATACTTTTAGGGTCTCTCTTTGCTTAGAGGACCCCTTTCAATATTTCCTGTAGAGCTGGTTTGGTGTTTACAAACTCTTTTAGTTTTTGTTTGTCCTGGAAGCTTTTAATCTCTCCTTCTATTTTCAATGATAACCTAGCTGGATAAAGTATTCTTGGTTGCATGTTTTTCTCGTTTAGTGCTCTGAATATATCATGCCAGTTCTTTCTGGCCTGCCAGGTCTCTGTGGATAAGTCTCCTGCCAATCTAATATTTTTGCCATTGTACGTTACAGACTTCTTGTCCCGTGCTGCTTTCAGGATTTTCTCTTTGTCGCTAAGACTTGTAAATTTTACTATTAGATGGCGGGGTGTGGGTCGATTCCTATTGATTTTGAGAGGTATTCTCTGGGCTTCCTGGATTTTGATGCTTGTTCCCCTTGCTGTATTAGGGAAATTCTCTACAGTAATCCTCTCCAGTATACCTTCTGCTCCTATTTCTCTTTCTTCTTCTTCTGGAATCCCAATTATTCTAATGTTGTTTCGTCTTATGGCATCACTTATCTCTCGAATTCTCCCCTCGTGGTCCAGTAGTTGATTGTCTCTCTTTTGGTCTGCTTCATTATTCCCTGCCATTTGGTCTTCTATATCACTAATTCTGTCTTCTGCCTCATTTATCCTAGCAGTAAGAGCCTCCATTTTTTATTGCACCTCATTAATAGCTTTTTTTATTTCAACTTGATTAGACTTTATTTCTTTTATTTCTCCAGAAAGGGTTTTTATTTCTCCTGACAGGGTTTCTCTAATATCTTCCATGCCTTTTTCGAGCCCGGCTAGAACCTTGAGAATCGTCATCCTGAATTCCAGATCTGACATATTACCAATGTCTGTATTGATTAGGTCCCTAGCCTTCGGTCCTGTCTCCTGCTCTTTTTTTTGTGGTGAGTTTTTCCGCCTTGTCATTTTGTCCAGATAAGAATCCGCTGTTCTCCTTGTTAAGTGAACTTGGTCTTGGCTGTATTTCTTTGATCTTCTGGGGGAGGGACCTGTTGTAGTGATTCTCAGGTGTCTTTGCCCGAGGCGGAGTTGCACCGCCCTTACCAGGGGCCGGGCTAAGTAATCCTCTCAGGTTTGCTTTCAGGAGCTTTTGTTCCCTGAATGCGCTTTCTGTAGAGTTCTGGTGGACGGGAATGACAATGGCGGCCTCCCAATCTCCGGTTCAGAGGAGCCGAGAGCTAGGGGCCCCAGTCTTCAGTGCGCCTTCAGAGAAAAGCGTTTAATCCCTCCAGTCTCCCTAGCCCACGTTTGCGCCGGAGAGTGCGCGCGCGCGTCCGCCCGCAGACACCGCGCGCCAGCAGTCACCGCAGGCCCGCACACCCCGCGGGCCCGCCGACACTGCGTGCACCCGCAGACCGCGCGGGCCTGCAGACCGCGCTCAGAGAAAATCGTGCCTAAGCAGTCCCGTCTCACTGGCTTCTGGGAGTGCTCCGAGCTCACCCAGCCTGTGATCAAGCGTCTCTGTCTCTGGCAGAGTCCCACCTGGAGTCTCCGGAGCCCGTAGATCCCTGAGCTCTCCCGGGTCGGAGTCTCCCCGGATCTTGTGGGGACGCCTCGCACAGAGCACCGGCCAGTGCCACAGAGCACCGATCTGTGTCACAGACCACTAGGAAATCTCGGCTCTGTTTCCGCAGCCGACTTCCCCGCTCTAATACCTGTGAGCTCTGCGACACTCAGACACCCCCGATCCTTCTGTGACCCCGTGGGACCTGAGTCCACGCTGTCCCCACGAGGTCTTCACCCCAGTTTAGCCTCTGGAGCGATGTCCCTCCGTGGAGCCGACTTTTAAAAGTTCTGATTTTGTGCTCCTCCGCTTGCCGGGAGCCGGCCCCTCCCCCTGGGGTCTATCTTCCCGTCGCGTTGGATTCACTTCTCCGCTGGTCCTACCTTTCAGAAAGTGGTCGATTTTCTGTTCCTAGAATTGTTGTTTTTCTTCTCTTCGATCTCCTGTTGGATTTGAAGGTGTTCGGAATGGTTTGATAGGCTATCCATCTGATCTCCTGCTGGCTGATGTCGTCTCAGCCTCCTACTTCTCCGCCATCTTGACTCCTCCCCTCTAATACCACAGCTTTAAATGCATTTTAAATCTGCTAAGTCATGCCCCCTCCTGTTTGCCAATCTCTTCCAGGTTACTTAGCTATCGATGGACCTGCTCTGTGTCTATGCTATAAACACTATACATGAACCACCAACACATGCATGGAAAGACTATTGAGATATTGAAAACCTCCAGCCATGTATTTAACTAACATTGTACTTATAGGTTATGAAAGTAATGGAAACATTTCTGATCTAATTAGTTCAAAGAGGCTGTTGGTTGTTTCAGCTGGGTTTTCCAGTTCAGCAGGTGAGCATATCGTCTTGAAGTGCTGATAGTTCAATCTGTTTTCCTTCAAGATGTACAGGCCTGATTTGTTTTCCTTTTAACTTTGGACAGGATTTGTAGCACTCCACTAAGTAGCACAGGAGATAGAGGACATCCTACTATTCCCAATTTTGAAGGGAATGTTTCTAATGGCTCCCTACTAAGCATATAATTGTGGTTCAGTTTTGTCTATCATCCATCTGTATCTATCTATCTTTCTATCATCTATCATCTATCATCTATCTATATCTGTCATCTATCTAATTATAATCTCTATTTTCTATCATAAAATCTATGCAAAGCTAAGGAAGTTCATTTTTTCCATTCTTAGTTTATTGTACCGTTTTTAATAAGGTATGAAACATTATCAGATAATCAGATTTTTTTGGGGGGGGTTCTTTTGCATTGATAGAAATAATTGTGTTTCTTTTAAATTAATCACATTAATAAGTTAATGTAATGGATTACATTTTTAATTTATTTTTATTTGTTATTTATTTATTTATTTATTTATTTAGAGTGAGCTGAGGTGAAGGAGCAAAAGGAGAGGGAGAGAGAGAATCCCTACCAGGTTCCATGCCCAGCACAGAGCCCAACAAGGGGTTCAGTTTCACAACCTGGAGATCATGACCTGAGCCAAAATCAAGAGTCAGCCAGATGCTTCACAGAGTCACCCAGGCATCCCTACATTCTAATTTAATCCATCTTGAAATTCCTGGGCTAAAATGTAATTGATTAAAATGCATTGTATTTCACTTGCTATTGTTATTTAGTTAACTTACATTTTACTTAATATTTTTATATCTATATTCACAGTTGAAATTATAATTATATTCTATTGTCATTACTCTTTATTAAGGCACATTAGATTCAAAAATAAAATTGGCAGCTGTAGTTCTTTTCTACTTTCTATCTTGCATAATATAGGAATTATTATTATTTTTTTAATTAGTTATGCTTGCCCATTAAATCTTCAGAGTCTGGAGATTTTGGGGACATGGAGAGGTTTTCAATACCATTTCATTTTCTTTAATTGGTTTATTAAAAGTCTATAGGTAGCTTTGCGCCAGTTGTTGACATTATATTTGTTTCTAAATCCTACTCATTTAACCTAGGATTTCAATATATTAGTGTCCGATTCTTGATAATATTGTCTGGTTTTTTTGGTGCTTGTCTGTATCTATAATGATTTCCCTTTTTCATTTAACATTTTGAGTGCATCTTCTTCCCCCCTCCCTCTCTTCCTTCCTTTTCTTTTTCTTTTTCTCTTCCCATGATCAATCTTGCTAATACCAATAATTGTTAGTAGAGCAACCGCATGGATGAATCTCAAAATCTACATTGAGTAGTAGAAGCCAGATACCAAAAAAGTGTATATTTCTTAATGATTCCATTTATATAGAGTTCTAGAAAATTCCAAAGCAGACTGGTGTTTTCTGTTTTAAAAACGTTGTCTCAAGTGATTTGTTGCATTTCTTTCATGGTCGTTCTATTATTCAGATACCCAATGATTTTGGCCAGTGAATGCAAATTACCCTGTGAGGTCTTTCCAGCATCCTGGGCATGCTGGAGGAGAAGGGAGAAGCTGAGCTCTAGGGCAAGAATTCTAGGTGGCACAAGTCCCCAGAGATCCTTGTCACTTGCCGCAATCCCATGCTGAAGAATGTTTAGTGTTCGACTTTCAGTTTCCCATGAAAATAAGTATTTGTGGAGGAAATAACCTCTTCAGTTTGTATTTCACCCACGGGAGTTTTCAAAGAGCTGAGTGGATGTATAAATGGTGAGGGGCTTATTCTGCTGGGCCAGCCAACCCTTCTTCTCCTCTCGGTAAGCTTCTTTACCCATTTTCTGTAACAGGACTCAGGGCAGGAGGCATTGTGCAGAGATGATGCTGTACAGATTCTAGCACAGAATTTAAAAAAACTTCTTACAAACTATCAACCATTTCTTCCAGCAGTCAGTGATTATTTTATTTACTTATTTATTTCTGTGTTCTATAGATCCTAGAATGTTTGCCATGTAGGTAAAGACATGTCTGGTTTATTCAGCATTGAAATTCCAATCCTGATACTAATAGGCATCAAATGATTATGCATTTAATGAATTATCAAAGATAATATATGCCTACTCTCTTCTTTATACGTGTGTATGCTTCTTCTGAGACTACTTCAATCCCAGGAGATAAGACACAATGGTGCATTGTTTATTCTCACAGAAATGGTCATACTTAATTTTTTTTTTTTTAATGGCAAAACAGTGACATAGGTTGGAGTTGTGACACAACACAATTACAAAAATAATATAACTTAAATTTAAATTATCAGAAAATATGGAACATGAAGGAAAACACTCTATATAACATGTGACTATATATATATGAATGTATATATATGTATGTATATATATATGAATATCTATATATATGAATGACATCTAGTCAATTTTCTCTATACACAAAGAAGGAATAAATATATCACATTCTACCATAGTATAGAATGTATTAGAATAGTCTATATAATTGTGTGAGAAATCTATTAATAATATGCTTAGGTCAACTCATTAGTGAACTGCTTTCATGATCAAGGCTATGTATTAGTGCTAGTCTTGCTATAGGTTCATGAACAGACTTATATACATCATACCAGTTACAGAAATAAGGAGTTTTGAACTGGAGTAATTAGCCATAGTTGTTAGCCCATGGAATATGTAGCATATAGGACCTAAAGGGAAATAGGGCAAATGATAAATGTCTTGTCTGTGGTATGTGCCAAGGAACTCTAAGATGGCTAAGATCCAAATGGAGACTCTTCCCTATTTTACATATCCTATAATCCCTTTCTATTATGCCCAAACATTCAGAGCAAGTCAGTTCATGCGGCAGCTTATTAGTAATATCTTTGTCAATGAAAGAGAAAAGATCTGCCCTTGCAGCCACAAAACACCAGCCCCTCTGGAAGCAATGGAAGTCATTCCAGGCTGCCAGAGACACCTGCATTTGAAAATGCAGGTGATTTTGTTTCATTTTTCCCTCCTTTCCCCCCATAGCTCCCCGGGGAGGGAGATAAACCATAAGAGACTCTTAATCTCAGGAAACAAACTGAAGGTTGCTGGGGGGATTGGTTGGGAGGGATGAGGTGGCTAGGTGATGGGCATTGGGGAGGGTGTGTGTCGTGGTGAATGCTATGAATTGTTTAACACTGATGAATCACAGACCTGCACCCCTGAAACAAGTAATACGTTATATGTCAATAAAAAAATTGAAAAAGGAAAAAAAAGAAAACACTCTGAAATACCAGTGAAGAAACTGGCTTCCTCTAGTGTATGAGATATACGATTAAATATTTGCAAAACTTATTAAAAGAAGGAGTACAAATGAAAGGCAAGAAAAAACTGAGTTGAAATAGGTATTATCTATGTAATATTAAAACTTTTAAAACTAATAATAAATCATGAACACCCATATATAGAAACATTATGCAACAAGATAATTTTAACTTTTTAAAATGCACTTTAATACATTTACAGAGTCATTTAAATAGCCTGTCACTTTTTCTGTAAGAAACAAACTATAACGTTTTTCCTTGAATGTATGTCCTTCATTCTAAAATAAATTCCTGTCCGTGGAATTATGGGGTAAGTCATTTTAAAATATTTAAGTCTTGCCACACATTTCCATCTGTCCCTCTAGATTATGTGTGTCAGTTTGCATTTCCTAATACCTCATGTTATTTTACACAGCATCCTGGGTAGAGCTAGTGTTAGTGGAAAGTTGTGATAAAAATACTGAGCACTTCCAGATTCATTTAAGACAGATACAATGCTAGAATTCAAATTCTTTTCATCTTTTATTACTTAACCCAGTACCCATCTGGAAATTATCATTTGCCAATCGTTAAAGTACTGACTATTTCTCAGAAAAAAAACAAAGTGGATCTACTGATTTAATATGTCCGTGAGGATGCACATTTCTTATTCAATGTACTACCAGGAAGTTGATATTTTGCTTGTCCTTCTCAGGCTGCCAACTATTCCATTCTATTTTTTAAGTTGGGTTTGCTTTTCTTTATGTTTTGATCTTTGGCATCCATGATGACTTTAGAAGTATAGCAGATGAAGGGTCCCCATTCTGGCCACTTCTGTGGCTGTAAGTCCATCATTCCAGGGACTGGCCCCAGCAAGCCTTCCAAATCCTTCCAGATGTCCTTCTACTTCCAGGACTCAAACTTCCCTGCAAATTGGTTCCAACACACTTCAGGAGCCAGTGTGCTCCTGACCCCCCAAAGGCAGATGTCAGGGCTACTGAGCATACCCTGAGCCTGAGGTATTCACAGCCAGAGGCAGGGAAGAGTACATTCTCACATGTGTATGGAGGATGTTCACGGCTGTGGAAGAAGCCAGAGGGTAGAACAACCCAGCTGCGCTGGGCACCTGGTGGCAGGAGAGAAAGTTCTTCACCTTAATATCATACTGAACTTGTTCTACATAAGCAATCCTCTGAAAGTCAAAACCCAATAATATTGACACTTCTTTTTAGTATTTATACTATTTTTCCCACAGCTTAGAAAACCACATCTAAAAATGTATAAGTACATATTTGTTACTGAGAAAATATGTAATAGTGTCTTTTTTTGTTTGTTTTTAAAGATTCATTTATTTATTTGAGAGAGAGAATGAGCCAGGAGAAGGAGAGAGAGAGAAGGAGAGAGAAAAGCCCAAGGAGATGCCCCACTGAGTGCAGAGTGAGTCCCAGGGCTCACTCGGGGCTCCACATGGGGCTGGATCCCAGAACTTGGAGATCATGATCTGAACAAGAGTTGGAGGCTTAAACCAAGGAGCCACCTGGGCGCTCCTTCCCCTCACCTTTTTCTTTAAAGTTAGGCCTAGAAACACACATGCTATGATGTAAAAATTCATCTTTAAATTTAAAAAGTGGGATGCACCAAATTTTATTTGGACACAAAAAGAGAAAATAAAGTGAGGGTATCTATATTAACATCCAAAGGAGAAAGATTAAAGCCAAAAGAAAATCAAATTGAATGAAAAGGTTATGTTATAATGAAAGTCCACAAAGATAATTTGATTATCTTCAAGTAGAATATTAAAATATGTAATACAAGATCTCTTTTCATTGCCTGGAAATACTGACTCAAATTCCAATAATAATGTCAGATGTTAACAATACCATATGTTAATGATGGGTAGTAAAAACAAAATGCCAGCTAACTAATTCTATTGGTTTACTAGCTATTTATAAAAAAAAAAATACACTCTAAACTGAGATGTTAAATTTTATTTCAGTGCTCAAAACGGTTGCAAAACTAATCACTTCCCAACAATGACAAGAAATTCCAAACAATCCAAACACAGAAATTATGCAGTTCAATATATCTAACCACAATGAATAAAAATGGATTTTATTACTACAAAGATAAGAAAATTTACCTAAAAATTTAAAAAAATAATAATAAGGCAAAAAGACATACTCTCCCACATAATGCTTTGAGGGAATATTTGGGACTAAGTGACAAGTGTTAAACACGTGAAGACAAGATTACTAATTATTTAATAAGTTGACTGAGTTCAAATAAATTATGTTAAATTTGAGCCTGGGTCTGATATTCCACATAATGCTTTGAGGGAATATTTGGGACTAAGTGACAAGTGTTAAACATTTTTTTTTCTCCTTTTGAAATTCTTTTTTTTTTTCCTTCTTTCTCTTTAATTTGTTTTAATTTGAATATAGTTGACACACAATATTACATTAGTTTCAGGTGTACAACATAATGATTCAAGAGGTTTATGTGTTATGCTGTGTTCACCAGGAGTGTAGCCAACACCAGTCACCGTACAATGTTATTACAACATCATTGACTAGATTTCCCTATGCCCTGTCTTTTACTTCCATGACTTATTCTTTCCATAATGGAAGCTTGATTTTCATGTTCCACAGAACACTACAAATGACACTATGGTGTGTCCTTTCTCAAGCCATCACTCACCAATTCTGATGTCATATAATTAAGGTTGAATAGAAACACTTGGACTTATTAAATGTTGTGATGTTAATCATTTTCACAGAATCCAAAGATCCGGAGATCCAAAGATCTAGCCTTCTGGTTAGATTTTTGAATGCTACTGATTCTTGGATTTAGAGCCCTCAAATGCTGGCACGCTATTTTGAGTCTCTGAGAATAATCACTTGCCCAGTTATCAGATTTTTTTTTTTTAAGGTGGCATTCTGAACTGAAAGCAGTGTGCATGGACTCTATTCTTCTGTATTTTCCTATTACAGAGCTCAAGAACCACCGCTCCCCACCTGCTCTGGTAGTCTACTACCTGGATAATTATCAGCCCTTTCCCATTTCATGACCTTCATCTCAGTAAATGGCATCTCTTTCATTCGTTACATGAAACAGGAGAAAAATCCTAATCAATGGTCACATTTCTTCATATCTCCCATTTTCCTGCCTTCCTAGTCTTCTTACCTTCCCTCCCACTCTTCCTTTCTTCATTTTTTTTGTTTGTCTCTAATAAATTCAATGTGTTTTCTCCAAAAACTTGACATCTGATTTTATTTACATCCCTGTGTCTAACAAGAATAACTTACAGTCCTTTGAATTACATCCGTTCACCTTATTCCAACCCATAGTAGCAATAGAATACAACAATGTACTGGTTAGTTTTTGAAGTTTAAATGGTGAAAAGAATAAAAAGCTTTTTCCCAAAAAAGTTCAGCTTTGTGACTTTCTAACAACTCTTCTCTTATGGTTCTTCCTCATTTTAAATTCTGTAACTCAGTTAAAATATCTATTTAACAAAATCTTTCCAAAAATATCTGTATCCTTTACAAAATGGTTTCAAATATTCTTATTGAAATTTTCTTAGATGTGAATGAAACACAAGCTAAATAAATGACCTATTCTTTATGATCTTTGGTAAACTCTAATCCATTCTTTCCTCCTTTAGAACTTAAAATTCTAAAACTAAAATAATAGTAGTAATAATCTTTTTATTCTAAAATACCACATGTTTTATAAATACTGCCTTTGGAAGGAAACAATTTTAATAATGAATTGGCTGATCATATATGTTACACAGTATATGTCATAAAATACCAACTATATTCTGACATATACGTGCATTTATGCATAGAAATGACTAGGCATTTGTTAACCAATTTGATAATCAAGATGAGGGGGTGGGTTCATAGGTTGTTGTCTTCTTTGGGCTTATCTGTCTTTTTATCCCCAAATGGTCTTTCCTGTTAATGCATTATTATACAATAAGTGCTATTTTAAAATACAGACCTGATGATCTACTTAGCCCTTTGATTTTCAAAGGAAATGAATAACGTAAAGAAAACCACTTTACTGATATGTAAACAATTGTACACATTTTGAATCCAAATAACCAAATTATATTTTGTTCAAAGTTAGCATTCAAACAGGTACATTGCTGACCTAGAGATAAGCATTCTCCCTCCACATTCTCCTGTAGGCTTAGCCATTATCAGAAATAGGAGCCAACACGAAAAATGTGGACATGGGGAGCTTTTACTCCCATGACTTATGCGAGTAAGTCACTTACACGCCCAGGTGAGTGAGCGGATTTTGAACTGAAGAGTGTTCATGGACTACATTCCATGATACAGATATAGGCAGTCAATGCATGTAACTAAATAAAATCATCAGAAATGAGAACATATAAAAAATACAACAGAATTTTAAAAATGCAACAGAATTTAAGATTCACTCAGTTATAAATTTTAATATGAACTTTAAATTACATCGTTATAAAGATATATATATATATATATATATATATATATACAATTTTATAGAGATAAAACTATTTTATCCTAAGGTGTATTTGCTATTCATTTTATGAATGAAGAGCTCATTATTATTATTTCAGAAATATTTACCTAAATACCAAAACCTTTGGAAATATTTTTAATTCAACCTTAAAAATCTGAATTAGAGAATAAAAAAAATCAAATTGAGAGCCAGTCAATGTTTGAAATAAAATCATTTCATTAAATGGGAAAATCACATAAAATTTAAGGAAATACTTGTGGTATAGCCGGGTCATTCTTTTCAGAATAAAAACCCATTAGTCGGTACATTTGAGGAGAATTTATAGAAACTGAAAAGACCCAGGACAACAAAAACGTCACTGAGGTAAAGCTGAGCATCAGCAAAGGGTCAATCAAGTTTGCCCAAGAGTTCATAATGAGATCAACGTGGCATCTCATGGGCTCCTCTTTCTACCCCCACATTAGGGTCCCACCTGAGTAATAGAGACCAGAAACTGTAAGAATGATCCACAAGAACTACAGCCAGCCCTATGGGTTTTGCTCTCAATTTATCTTAATCCACTTCCCTTTTGAACTTCAGTAACAATTCCTGCCTTATTTCGGAGACACAATCCATAAATTTAATCCATTTCTAGACATTGGTTCCCCTTTTTATTCTCTGAGTCTGAGTTGTTGTCCTGACTTCTTGCCGCACATTCCACTTCTCATCTCCTATTGCTTTTGGCAAGACTCCTTCGTTTATTTTCTGAGTTCTTATTGACTGGAGAATGCCAGTTCTGGTAACCACTGCCTAGCCTTCTGGTTAGATTTTTGAATGTTACTGATTCTTGGATTTAGAGCCCCCTAATGCTGGAATGCTATTTTGAGTCTCTGAGAATAATCACTTGCCCAGTTATCAGATTTTTTTTTTTTTTAAGGTGGCATTCTGAACTGAAAGCAGTGTGCATGGACTCTATTCTTCTGTATTTTCCTATTACAGAGCTTAAGAACCACCCCTCCCCACCTGCTCTGGTAGTCTACTACCTGGATAATTATCAGCCCTTTCCCATTTCATGACCTGCATCTCAGTAAATGGCATCTCTTAAAAAGCACTAAAAAGAAACTCTGACTTCTCTTGTACCTGGCTAATGGATCTGTTTGATAATGATGTATGATGAAATCAAGTAGTCAGGAAAAACACGAAGGAATGTTGGATCAGAAGGAAGAATAATAACTTAAAAAATATTATTGTTAAAGGTAAATTCTATTTGTTCTAAATAAAAGTAATTTCTTGTTTTCTTTACTCTGTTGAGTCTTTTCTGCACTTTCTCTTACCAGATAAGAATCAGCAATTTGTCCTTTACTTTTAACCTTATGCAGCATAAAGAATTAAATTATATTTTAAGTCACCAATTTGATTTAGTCATAAATAGATTATGAAAATTTCAAATACCACTATACTGAACCAAAATCTGATATATGCAAAACTATAGAAAGAAATGAGAGAGGATATTGAATCCAGAGATTATCAAGACTCATAAATTTCTCTGAAATAGTGGAGTATAATGCAATGATATTCTGAATTAAACAGTAATTTAGTAATGATAACCAAAACCTAAGAAAATAATTGGACTCCCAGAATGAAAATTGTAAAGATTAACTATTCACATCATATAGATCTGGACCATATAGGACTCATCTTTCAAACTGACATTAAAATTTATTTTAAAGATTGTATTTATTTTTTTGACAGACAAAGATCACAAGTAGGAAGAGAGGCAGGCAGAGAGATAGGAGGAAGCAGGCTCCCCACTGAGCAGAAAGCCCAATGCAGGGCCCGATCCCAGGATCCTGAGATCAGGACTGAGCTGAAGGCAGAGGTTTTAACCCACTGAGCCACCCAGGCACCCCAAAATTTATTTTAAAACTACGGTGCCAATTAGAAATTTCTGAAAGTATGAGAAATATGTCCATTTTTTCTTAAGTACATATAAGTTCAGAAGTTTTGGGTGGGGAATAAAAAAAAAAGTCTATTCTTTCACTGTGTTTTCACATAACCAGCTATTATTTGGTTAGGAAATTTGATAATAAATGCACAAATCATCTGGTTGGGTGAAATTAGGCATATATAGTCTACCAACATAGTTGGTCTAATACCTTCACATTTGCATGTGTTAATCCCACCAAATAAACACTCTTAATCAATAGTAGCTTAAGTAACTGGGCCAAGAGATGAGTAAGAGGATTCATAGAGATAAATTTCAGGCAGGATAAGCCGCAAGTGTTAATAGTGGTGTTGGTGGCGTAATCCAACATTTTTTAATGCTTACAAAGAATAAATCACTGTTCTCTACAGGGACTAAGTAACTTAATCATGACAATAACCTCATGAGACAGGAGTACTTTTCCCATTTTCTAGAGACAAAATGGAAGTGGTTAAAATGGTTAGGTAACTTGTCCAAGATCAGACAGCTGGATGGTATACCCAAGTGGATTTCAGGAACGAAGGATCTAGAGTTTCAGGAACTAGGTAAAAATAGCTCTACAAGCTCAAAGCAGAGAGTGTGGGAGAGACAAAGAGGGTATGAAATTGCAGAATGCCTAATAGGAAGGCAAAGGGAAACAGTGGATTTTTTTTAAGGTTTATTTATTTATTTATTTATTTGAGAGAGAGAGAGAGAGAGAGCGCTTACCAGCAAGGGGAGGGACAGAGGGAAAGGCAGAGCTCCCAAGGAGATACCACACTGAGCACAGAACCCAAGGGGCTTGCTTTCAAAACCCATAAGATACTTACCTGAGCAGAAATCAGGAGTTTGATGATTAACTGAGTGAGCCAGCCAGGTATCCTAGTAAACGGTAGATTCTGTTCCTAGAGAAAGGCACTGATCAGAGGTGGATAGAGGGTGACTGAGAGCATTGCAGAGGGCTGACCAGGGCCTCCACAAAAACGCCTAAGTTGGAATCAGGAAATGTGCATTTTGCTCTCTGCAGCTATAGGCCCAGGAAGGATAGAGAGGGTGGAGATGGAATGGAGCTCGGGCTGTATATTTCAGCCCCCATAATCCACATACCTCCCTCAAACAGCTGCTCTTGTCAGCAAGGTTGGCAGCCAGGGCCCCAGGAAGAGTCACTTGGCTCAGAAAGACATTGGGTTCCAGAGATGGGAAGCAGAAAGTGTCAGGGAACGGGTCTTTACTCCAGTGAGGCTACTCTGTGGGGAGTCGTGCCCACCAGCTACCTCCAGAGTGGGACCAGCCATAGTTATTTCCAGAACCCGGCTTGACCAAGCTGTGATATCATCCACTGGGTGGAAGGGGGAGGACAGTTGGAGAGGGTTAGGGTACAGAAACAGGAGGGCATTATGAACAGAAGGAGTGCCCTCAACTGGACTCCATTTTCTATCTCTTTTATAGCTAAATATCAATCTCTTTAGTCACACTTTGTTTTTTTGGCTATTATTGATGTCTAGAAGAGTGACTATCTTTCAGATATGTAAATTCAAATGTATATTTAAACAACCTTTGCTATTATTGAAAGTAAAAATCCTATTTTGAATGACTTTAGAAGTCCTGTTAAGAAAATTCTGATATCTTCTGATGCTAAGATTAGTTTGAATACCATTTATGAAATATTTTAATGTGTACTTGTTGTCACTTAAAAAAGCACTTTATTTGTAATTATAACATTAAAAATATTCTTAGAGCAATACAATTATATAAACTTTCATAAATTTCATTGACATCTATATACTGAAAAAATCCTAAAAATAAAATACTTATTAAATGAATAAGCCAAACATAATACTTAATAATGACTCAACAATTAACTTTGAAAAACAAACCAGTCGGATGCAGTTTTGTTTTCAGGTAGGGAAGCCTGTAATGAAATAAGTCTGAATTACTCCTGGAATGAGCCCAATTCAATATCTTGTTGATCTCAAAGATAATCTGTTGCTCTAATTAAACTTATGAGTTATAAATTAAAAATTGGTACAAACATCATCAAAGGAGTTGATAATACAAGAGAGAATGGAAATTAGAAATATGAGGAAAATTATGAGTCTTGCCAGAGAAAACAGAATGACAGTGAGGAAGATGACTACTTTGTTATTTATTACTGTGGATCCTAACTTAGTGCAAGGAAGAAAATAGCAGCTGTGCCTGGGTGAGTCAGTCGTTAGGCATCTGCCTTCTGCTCAGGTCCTGATCCCAGGGTCCTGAGATTGAGCCCCACATTAGGCTCTCTGCTCGGTGGAGAGCCTACTTCTCCCTCTCCCTCTGTTACTCCTCCTGCTTGTGCTCCTGCTCTTGCAGTCTCTCCCTCTGTCACATAAATAAATAAATCTTAAAAATAAATAAATTAATTAAATACATAATAAAATATACAAAGACACATATTTGGGTGACTTGAAGTGTTTGAGGAATTATCTTAAATATCATTAAAACAACAAACTGTAAATTTACATGAAGATCAGTTAAATAAAGTTATCCTGAAGAAACTAGAATTGATTTCTGTAGTGAAGAATATATTGAAAAATTAAGTAAAACCTTTGAAAAGTAACATGCTTACCTATTTTGAAAGGGATAACCTTGTAAAGCTCAGCAAAAACAAATAAAAAATAATTGTACTAGTTTTTTTATCAATCAAATATTATAACTTAGATCATAATTTTCCAATATTTAGGTTTATCTAAAACAATCTTAGAATTTTTCCAGAGAAAATTATTGGAACCGTGTTAAGTAGCTGCAATAGAATGAAGCTTTGCTCCCACTTCTCTCATTCAGATGTGAAATCCTAATTTCTAATGTAATGGAGTTGGAGGTAGGGGGGTCTTTGGGGATGATTAGGTAATGAGGGTGGAGTCCTCATGAATAGGAGTAGTGCCCTTGTAAGAGAGACCCAGAGAACTCCCTCCACCCCTTCTGCATGTGAGGATACAATGAGAAGATGGTCTTCTGAGAACAAGGAAGCAGACTCTCACCAGACTCTGACTATGCCAGAGCCTTGTTCTTGGACTCTCAGCCCCCAGAATTGTGAAAAATAAATTTCTGTTGTTTTATAAACCACCTAATCTACGGTGTTTTGTTATAAAAGCACACAGAGGCTAAGACAGTAACCATGTAAGTTAGCACTGGATAAAGCCTGATGTGACCAACAGTCAATACCATAGAAGTTAATTTTTCTCTTATGTACAATATGAGCAGGAAGCAACAGAGGGCAAGTTTGATTTTGCTCCATGGAATACTCAGGAAACAAGGTTCCTACATTTCTTCCCACCTTCTTCTCCATTTTACCTTGAGTTCGGGCCACTTTCTACAGTTCAGCCTTAAGCTTTCATATCCACATTCCAGGCAGCATTAAGAACACTCTTGGAAATTACACACAGAAATCCACTTCCATTAGGCATGACTTAGTTAGAGGCCACACACAGACAAAAGAAAAACAAAACAAACAAACAAAAAAGGGATATTTGCTGTGTTGTATCATGTGCCACCTCAGCTTTTGCTTTGATAAGCATAGAAATATCCAGGGTATTCAGAAGACAATAAAATATATATTTGGAAATTTTTAATCTATTCTTTCTCTTTTGTGTGGATAAGAAGACATGCAAGTGGTCAAGAGACACAGGAAAAGGTGCTCAACCTCATTAATCCCCAGGGAAATGCAAATCAAAACCAGAGTGAGATATGACTTTATACCTGTCAAAATGGCCAGAATCAAAAAGACAAGAAATAACAAGTGTTGGCAAGGATGTGGAGAAAAAGGATCCCTCTTATACTGTTAATGGGAATGCAAACTGGTACAGCCACTGTGAAAAACAGTATGGAATTTCCTCGGAAAATTAAAAAGTAGAACTACCATGTGATCCAATAATTCCACTACTAGGCATTTACCCAAAGAAAGCAAAAACACTAATTAAAAGATATATGCGCTATTATATTCATTGCAGTATTATTTACAATAGTTTAGATATGGAAGTGACCTCAGTGTCCATTGATAGATGAATGGATAAGAAATATGTGATATCTGGGGTGCCTGGGTGGCTCAGTGGGTTAAATGAAGCCTCTGCCTTTGGCTCAGGTCATGATCCCAGAGTCCTGGGATCGAGCCCCACATCGGGCTCTCTGCGTGGGGGAGAGCCTGCATCCTCCTCTCTCTCTTTGCCTGCCTCTCTGCTTACTTGTGATCTCTGCCTGTCAAATGAATAAAATCTTTAAAAAAAAAAATGAGATTATGCCATTTGTGACAACATGAATGGATCTAAAGGGTATTATGCTAAGTGAATAAATTAGATTGAGAAAGACAAATGCCATTAGATTTTACTCATATGTAGAATCTGAAAAATAAATATAAATAAACAAGCAAAATGTGAAATCAAATTTGTAAATAAAAAGACCAACCTAATGGTTGCCAGGGAGGGTGGGCAAAATGGGTGTTGGGGAGTAGGAGATACGGGTTTCCAGTTATGGAATGAGTAAGTCATGACAATAAAAGGCACAACTAAGGAATATAGTCAATGATATTTTAATAGCATTGTATGGTGACACCTGGGTGGTGAGCACAGCATAACATATAAATTTGTAGAATCACTATGTTGTATACCTGAAACTAATGTAACATTGTGTGTCAACCATATTCAAATAAAAACATTAAGACATAAAAAAGTGTTGGCTTGAGCAATGAGCTCTAGATTTTAAAAGTCAGAAGAGAAAGATATTCTCCAAAATCATCATTTAATGGATACTTCTATTTTATAGCATTCACAGAAAAATATATTTCATTTTAGTTTCTTATCTCTATAAAGCTATTCTCTTATTCTAGAGATGAATATATTTTTAGTAAATAAAATGTTCTTCATAATACTGGTTTTGAAATTAAATTATACTCTTCAAATTGTTATGAAATACTGTTAGGATTTAATTGATCAAATTTAAATTATGACTACATATGTCAAACATAGATATTTACATGTCATATGGGTGAAGATAGTCTTTTTTTTTGAAGATAGTCTTTTAATTGAAAGAATTTTACAACTAGCAATTCTTATTACTTTACTTTGCATGTTAACAGAATTCAGTAGAGAAATCTATTTCTTATAATAGACAACAGTTAATCTTAAGAATATTGTTTCTACTTGTTGTAAATCACCAAATAGGTTATTTTATTCATCTTTATTTTTCTTTCATTTTTTAACTAGATCCAGCTGTCTTATTTGCTCAGAGTAATACATTTTATAGCACAGCATCTGAATATACACATTTTATGGTATTTGCTGATCTGCTTCATAGCTTCTGTTCAGTTGAAGCTAACTGGCTTCTTAAGAAAAAAAAAAAAAGAGAGAGAGATTCAACCTTCTCAGAGACCATAATGGTTATCTATTAACAGATCAGCTGCAGCTTTGTTCCACATCCTTTTGACATGGGCACAATCCGATGAAGCAGCCTAGAGCAGAGGGACAAAAGTGCTTGTCAGTTTCTGCCAGGAACAGAATGTATCATTTCTACTTCTTTTTATTGACTAGGCAAGTCAGAACACTAGGACCAATGTCAGTAAGATGGGGAAGTATATTTCTATCCCAGTGAGAAGGGAGAATATTTCTGGTGTCATAATAGAGCAGGGTCTATCTTTCTAGACCTTAATTTTTTTTTTTTTTTTCTCATCTCCTCACGGGGAATACACACTCCCTCATCAAATGCATCAAGCCCAAATCCTAATAACATCATCCATCAAAGACATGTAGCAATCTCTACATCTGGTCTGAAGCTGTGTCTTCTTGATAAGGAGACCAAGGAACTAAAACCAAGTTAAAATGCACCCCCCCCTTTGTATTCAGTGGAGCAACAAAACAATAGAATTGCAATAAAAGCACTCATTCAGAAAAGAGAGTAATTGGAACCAGCCAGCAATCCCTGGTCTGTAGTAATCCCTTAAACCTTCTGGGTGGGATATTTTGAGAAGCTCTTAGTTTTAGGATGGAGGATGTTGTTTAGGCCCTGATTATCTACCTCAGGAATAGATAATCACCCTCTCAGTCGGTTACCAACCCCCTCCCACCCTTCTCTATAGCCCCTGGCTCTACTTTTGGAGATGTCCTGCCTTTTCACCATCTTATTTTGCCATATCTGAGAAGGTCATTAAGAATCTGCCCTCTGTGAGGACTAGATAGATTTCTCAATCTGTCCCTGTCCTTTCAAGTTTGGAGAATCAATGTTTATTTTATGTTCTGAATAGCCAAACTCTCTTTGGGGCCATGCTGATGACCATTGGAAATAGAACTGTCAAAAACTTAGTTGTCTTCTCCATCTTTCCTGGAAAAGGAACCAAATATTTTTGATTACTAATATAGCCTACATAGAGGTGGAACTATATATACATATACGTACATATATATATGTATATATATATAAAACCTTTGATGAACTCAACTTAATAGCTGTTTCTACCTGCTTTTTATATTTCATTTTTACATGTGAGTTGGATTTGCTCATTAGAAATAATATTTGAAAAACACTTAGAAATCAAATCTTGCAGCTAATGGGCCACCATTCACCATTCCTGACCAAACAGTCATTTGGCCTTCATATAAACATAAACAATAGATGGGGTCTTACAGCCTACCAAATTTGCTCA
The DNA here is from genome assembly GCA_003697995.1 of Taxidea taxus jeffersonii. Taxonomy (NCBI): domain Eukaryota; kingdom Metazoa; phylum Chordata; class Mammalia; order Carnivora; family Mustelidae; genus Taxidea; species Taxidea taxus. The sequence goes on along the minus strand of RCUC01152938.1, from coordinate 59,972 downwards.
CTGACTTTTCTACTCATCAGCTGCTAGTATATAAAATCTGTCTTCCAATAGTCTCCAGGTACCATTCTTCATTCAGTCAACATATCAGCACACAATAAATGTAAGGAATTATCTTACAAGCCATCACTGACCAGTCAACATATCTCCTGTTGTGAGCCAATAATATTGCCTGAAAAAAAAATTCTGGTTACTAAAATTATATTTTCCTACAGCATGTTCACCTCTTTGTTCTCCTTTCAGTGTGTTCTTTTTAATTTGTGCTTTGTCTTTTAAAGCGTGCCTCACAAACTAAATGCAGATTTCTAGACATCTTTGGGTCACCGTAGAATTGAATAGGGCTATTGTTCCCCTCACTTTAAATAATTGCCCTTTTATATATTGAAGATTACATATTCATTCATTTTCTAGATGTATTCTGAACTGATTTTTGTAAAGGGATCATCTAAATCCTCTATTATTTAATTAGTCATTTATAGTTGCTGTATATCCTTGCTACTAGGCATGCCTTTTATATTTTTTATCCAAATGATTGATAAAATTTTGAAAAGGACATAGCCAAGGATAAAGCCAGTGGTACACTACTGGAAGCCACCTTACACATTGACATCCACCCATTAATCATCTCTTTGGGTTGAGTTTTTCAATCAGCTACTAATCTATCACTTTGATCTTACACTTTTCTAAATCTTGTCCACAAATGCCTAGTCTGACATGATTTGTTCTTTGTGGGTATATATTCACCTCCTTCTCTAAAGAATCATCTTTCAACTTTAATGACATGTTCCTTAGAAAGGAAGGCAATATTATGCTACACACCAGCAGTAAGCAGAATCGTCACCCAACTTTTCAAAGGGTAATAATTATTTGTCAAACTTCAAACTCCTAGGACTTCTAAGTTTCACCAAGTTTCCTCAAATGTTTTCAAAAATATGTCCAAAACTTATTTTCAAATTATCTGAGATATATAAAGGTATAAAGACTCAACCCAAAACTTTCTAGTTCTCTGCTTGGAGGGACTATATAATTCTTTAACTTACAGTTTGTTCTGTAAGATTATATTCTTTTTTCTAGTATACAGTGCTGTACCAATACTTAAGCTATGTAAACTACCTTAAAGTCCTGTGAAAACGGGGTATATAAGGCATCCTTTTATTGTTATTACTTAGTACTATAAAGCTGATATAAGAAGAAGGGATAGAAAAGGAGAAATGAAGGCACCATATTGAAAACTGAGGGAAGAAATAGAATTATATATATGCTGAGACTGTATGTCATTGAGTTAGCGCAAGTGTGTGATTAATACCTGGGAAATAGTCTATATGTCCTTCTTTTGTAATTAAAATATTAATTATAAAAAAATAAGTCAACAATGACATAAAATGAGTGGGGAAGTGAGAGGGGTTTTTTTAGTAGTGTTACTATGTCACCAATTGGCATTTTGAGAAAATTTCAGTAGGTTTTCCTTTTTTTTAATTTCATAGGTTACAATTTAAATATTTTAATAGTTTTTCAGAGTCCAGAGTGCAAAATTAAAGTGTTTAATTAGTTCCACATTAAAATATTTGTGATGTGAAATTGGGAATATTTTTTCTTTTAGTCACTGGTTATTGAATAATTGACATTGAATTAACTTTATAGTGAAAATTATAAATTATTGAACTGGCTGAGAGCCCATATTTATTAATTTCTTTTGTGTCAATATTTAATTACTTATGAGTATGACCCATAACTTATAACTCATAACTTTGTAACTTAAAAATTTTGAAGTATGACACAAAAATTTTGAAGTAAGCCATAGATGCTTTATCCATTAAGGTTTTTTTTTTTTTTTAATTAAGACACTAACTTGGGATATTAGCTAACACATTAACTAAAATATATTTACTTATTTTTCAGAAAGAGACACACCTATGAAATTTACTTTTTCTTATCCATTTGTGTATTTTTAAAAATAATCCTTTAGAAGTTTTTGTGCTTTAAGAATGGGGAAAATGACTCTTATTAGTATTTCAACAAATACGTGACATCAGAAGATAAAATAATAATGAATACAAATATATCTTTAACTTAGTGTTCATTTTAAATTAATGGCTAGTTTATAATTCATAATATTTAAGGAACTAGTTATTTCTAAGGTGGAAAATGTATTTTAATTTCAAACATTTAAACTATTTAAACTATTTAACTGGGTCTCATTATGAAGTTAATCACTTTTCTAAAATACTGCTGCACAGTTGAGTTTTAATTCTGAGATCCCTGTAATTCCATTGAAATCAGCATTATTGTATTGCCCTATGATGATACTTAGTCACTTCATCATAGTTATTTGGTTTAGTCAAATTAAAGTCTTGTCATGGGTTTAAGATACTGTGATATATATCAAAGCATCATCCACATAGCCAATAAAACTCTTTACTCAGTGTTAGTTATTTATGCCAGATTCAAACATTTCATCCAGAAAGTCATTCAGAGGGCTAGGCAACAGTGATGTTCAACATATTTTCTGTGTGAATACAGATAGAACAAAAGACATAATGACCGTTGTGCATGTGCCCGCATGTTCATCCATGCTTCTTTGTCCCTTAGCTTAGGACTACTTTTACATAAATGTGTTTATTTCTTTCCCCTCCATACTGTGGGGGGAACTTACCAAACCTCCTCACCTTACTTCCCTTCTCAGAAGAAAAAAGTACAGACAGTTATTTTCAATTTTCTTTGCTCCCTTTCCACCCCAAAGATGCACAAAGTTCAGGGGGGCACAAAGATTAGTGGGGGTAGACTAGCACTCCCTGGGAGGTCCTTTTTTTCAGAGTAGTAAATCCTCTCCCACGTGGAAATGACTTCCCAGTTCACTTGAGATTTGTTGTAGACAGTGATAGGAAGCCACTTTGCCACATATCTAAGCCCCATTCTCCAATTAGCTGTATAGTTAATTAAGCTGATATTTTGTACTCTTTGTATGATTCCAATATCTTACATTTCAATTGATTTCAAGCTGTTAGTAGAGAGAAGGAAGAATGTAATTAATCGATATTTCTAAACCTAACCTGTTGACAAAGATATGTTCTCTTCCCCCTCCCCTCTTTTAAAATTTCTGATTGAGAAGTGGGTATGTAACTATATGGAGGCCTGCTAGGAACTTATTTACCAGAACATTTGAGTAGAAGTCTTTTGTTTCTGCTTTTCTGTCAAAAGTTTAGGACTTGTGGGTTTCCAGTGGAGCAGAGCTTACCAAGAAAGTGAAAGAAACAGAAACCCAATGAGCACAGGCTGAAGCCATGTCTACTTCTGTTGTTTTCATTTACATGAGTAGATAAATTTCCAAGCTTCTTTAGACTAGCTTGAACTGGATTTCTATATTTTGCAACAAAGAGACTATATCTAAAAGAGGTAACTGTGAGTAAGGAATGCAAACATCAGAATATGAAACTGGCTGTTTTGAAGGGAATCTCTGACAAAAGGTGTCTCTATTTCTAGCTAAATACCTGCAAATTCAGTGGCAAAACATGTAGTTACCTACTGAGTTCAGGTCCATGAGACTCTTGAGCCTTGAGTGCCATTATGAAGTAGACTTTCTTCTAAAAACAACTCTATTGAGAAGTAATTCATATAATATACAATTTATCCATTTAAAGTATAAAATTCATGATATAACAAGTATATTTCAGTATATTTACAATTGTGCAATCATAGCCATGATCTAATTTTAGAAATTTCATCATTCTCCCCCCAAATCTTCACACATATTAGCAGTCAAGCTCCATCTCTCCCCAGTGCATGTCATAGCCCAGACCTGGGCAACCATTAATTTGCTTTCTATTTCTATGGATTTTCTTACTCTGGCCATATCATATAAATGGAATCATATTTCAAGTCATCTGTGCTGTGGTGTGTATTCAGACTTTATTTCTTTTTGTTGCCTAATAGTTTTCCACTGTATGGATTATATTACTTACTATTTAGCCATTCACTAACTGATGAACACTTAAGTTGTTTCACTTCTTGCATATTACAAATAATGCTGCTATGAACATTCATATACAAATCTTTATGTGGACTTTTTTTTTCATTTCTCTTGGATATATAATTAGGAAAGGAATTTTAAATCATATTGTAATACTATGTTAACCTTTTGAAGAACTATAAAACTGCTTTTCAAAGAAACTGAAACATTTTACATCCTCATCAACAACCTATAAGAGTTCCAATTTCTTCCTATGTTCTCTAACATTTACTCTTATCTTTTTCATTATAGTCATTCTACTACATATGCAGTGCTATTCCCTGGTTTTGACTTGTATTGCACTAATAGCTAATAATGTTGAGATCTTAAAGTGCTAATTGACCATTTGTATATCTTCCTTAGAGAAGTAACTATTCAGATCCTTTGACTAACTTCTACTTTCTTTTAATATTTTAATTGTTTAGCTATAAGAGGTATATATATTTTTTTCAAAAGGTAAGCCCCTTATCCACATGCGAGTTGCAATATATCAGACAGATATTATTTGCAAATATGAGGGTAAATATAAAAGAGATGTTTAATATTTTTTATTGTTTGAAAAGATAATCGGGTACAAAGAAAAAGATTTTAACGTATGTATGAATGTATGAGAAGGGGGCGCCTGGGTGGTTCAGTGGGCTAAGCATCTGCCTTAAGCTCAGTCATGATCCCAAATTTCCTGGGATTAAATCCCATGTTGGGGGGTCCCTGCTCAGTGGGGAGTCTGCTTCTCCCTCTCCTGCAGCTCCCCCTCCATGTGTACTCTTTCTCAAATAAATAAATAAAATTTTTAAAAAATGTATGAGTTGTACAGTTGTGTAAAAATGTGAAAATAAAATAAAACAAAACATGAAATAGACAAAAAATGTAATATTGTTTGTTTCTCTCACCATGGGTGAAATGTACATTTTTTGAAGGAATACTATCATAAGATGTATAATGTAAATCCTAGAAAATCTTATTAAGATATCTATAATGAGTAACACAATAGTGGACACAATGGGGTTACTAAAAAAACACCAATGTGATCCTCAGAAGGCAAGCAAAGAGAAAATGGTTGAAAGATCAGATGAGACAAATAAAAAACAGTAAACAATAGATTAAAATTCAACATACTGTAGTGCCTTATTGCAACTGATATTAAAATTTCAATTTTAATTAAAAAAACTGTTAGATTTGTTTTTAAAAAAAACCTCAGAAACCCATTTTTTAGTATAAATATGCAAAAGTATGTATTTTGTTTTTGTTTTTCGAAATGCAGACTGATGTGTGTGGACATGAAATCATATGGTGTCTTTTATTTGCTTTAAGATTCTTCAGCCGAAAAGGAAAAAAAAAAAAAAAGAGAGAGAAAGAAAGAAAGAAAGAAAGAAAGGAGAGAGGAAGAAATGAAAAATGAGAAAGAGGGCAAATTAAATACATGCGGTGACAAATTGAATTCTGGGGCCTAGCTGATGAGAAGGTGGGTAAGTTTAATGCTCTCTCTGAATTTGTGTATGTTCAAAAATTTTTTTGTAATAAAACATTTATAATACATAATTATAAGGTTTACTTTTTATTTTGTCCTTTGCAGTATCACAAATTACAAATTATTTCTCAAATGCTAAAGGGGCACCTGGGTGTCTCAACTGTTAAAAGTCTGCCTTGGGCTCAGGTCATGATCCCAGAGCTCCTTGATCAGCAGGAAGCCTGCTTCTCCCTCTCTCACTCCTCCTGCTTGTGTTCCCTCTCTCACTGTGTCTCTCTCTGTCAAATAAATAAATAAAATCTTCAAAAAAAAAAAAAAAACACACCTAAATTAAGTTCCAGCAAAGGCAGCAGGGACTTGAAAGTGCAGCCAGGATTCCAGTGGGTTACTACCCTGGGCCATCCTTCAGTGACACTACTGAGAGTTACCTCCAATTTAGAGCACACTGAGGGAGGAAAGGGACACTGATTATATGCCATTTTCTGTGGTGACTGAAGAAAAAGAAAAGTAGTTACTTTCTCGCTGTGTGGCCTCAGAGTAAGAGCTCCGCAGATTAGGAGAGGACAGACTGAGCATGTTGCTGGTTTTCAAAAAGACTGAGCAGAGCCCTAATCAAATCATTCCTGGGACTACCTTACATTGTGATTTTACTAAGTTAGTAAAGGGTGAGGGGGTTATATTTTTCACTCGGTCTGAGTAGAATTTTCTCATACTTGCACACAAACTTTCCCAAACTTTACTTATCTAGAGACCAGTTCTAGGGGAAGCCCAGTTGACTGACCAAGGGAGCCCTTCATCTTTTTGTTGTGTAAATTCTGGCTCTTTCTGGAAGAGCACTGTGTGTTGATTCCACTGTCTGCAATTTACAAATAGCTTTCTTTTTTTAAAATTATTTTGTTTTATTTTTACTCTATTTTTTATTTATTTTTTTTGTTTTGTCTTTAATGGCTGTCTTCTTTTTATGCTGCATGCTGGATGTGTTTGGGGTGATAGTCAAATTTATTGTTAGTTTAATCATTGGACCTCAAGAGTAACCTGTGGAACTAAAAGATGCCTAGTACTTAGAGGGAAAACACACACACACACACACACACACACACACACACACTAAATTTTCTTTTTATAGCAGGATATGTTTGAAATTGTATGTATGTAGGAAAGGATGCAGGTGAGGATTCCTACCACAGAGGTGAGCTGGGAAATGAGCCTTAATCTATCAGAAAACTCTCTCTAAGCAAAGTAACAAGGAGTGACACTTTTTCTTTTCCTTTTTTGTTTCTTTCTTTTTTTTTTTTTTTCTGGATGTTTCAAGAGTTTTGCAAAGGAGTACTTGGGTGGTTCAGTCAGTTAACCAGATGCCTTCAGGTCATGATCCCTGGGTCCTGGGATCAATCCCCACATTGGGCTCTGTGTTCAGTGGTGAGTCTGCTTCTCCCTCTCCCTTTGTGATCTCTCTCTCAAAAAATAAATAAATACTTGAAAGAGAGACGAATAAATAAATAAATAAATAAACAAATACTTAAAAGAGAGAGAGAGAAAGCTCTACAGAAAAGATCCCTCTTTTGTGAGTATTTCTTACTTGATAGAATATGAGTTGTGATTCCTGGTGGTTATGATAACTGCCTGCTTTAGAGAAAGAACATATGTGAGCCAGTGAGAGAATGCATTCCTCTGGCGTGTAGAAACTCTTGTTTCAAACCATTTTTGAATTCAAATATCTAGATATTTTGGTTCTTTTTATGGCTTACTATCAATTAAACTGAGACTGTCTCATCACAAATTAACATCGAAAATACACAGGCATTTTCTGGAAAGACTAGAGAAGAGTCTCCGGAATGAGGGACATCAGAAGGGCTTGAGTAAGACTGTAATGCTTCAGCATCTGGATGCTGAATGTGGGATCCCCATTCTCTCTGTGACCATCTCAGCTCTCAGAATGCCAACAACCAATATTATAATCCCATGTAGAAGACTACAGAGAGTCATTTTCTGAGGAAACCGAACAGGTCAAATTAAATATCCACAGACTCTCATTTGTAGGGTCCCCATAAGACTGGATCTACCCCATCATACTATTGTTTGTGAACCCTATGAACACAGAGTTCTAATCAGCTTTACAAATACCTCACCCTTTAACTGCTAATGAAAAGATAAGTATCTATAGACATTTAAAGAAATATGCTATTGCTAAAGAGAGATATAGTTATCTAAAGAAAGAAAAGGAACAACAACAACAAAAAAACTCTGTAAACGCCTTTGTAACAACAACAACAACAAAAACTCTGTAAACGCCTTTGTAACAACAACAAAAAAAATTCTGTAAAAGCCTTTGTAACAAAAAAAAAAAAAAGAAAGAAAAGGGAGAGAAACAGAACTCAAAAAAAATTGGGGGAGTTTTTTGAGGCACATGGGTGGCTCAGTCAGTTAAATGTCTAACTCTTGATTTCAGCTTAGGACATGATCTCAGGACCATCAGATACATTGAGTGCAGAGTCCCCTCATCCTTCCCCTCAACTACACTCTCTCCCTCTCCCCTCTCCCTCTCTCTCTCTCAATAAATAAACACTATCTTTAAAAAATAAAATAAAATTGAGGAGAATTTTAAAAAATTCTTCTCTAAAAATTAATTAGTAAGATTGGGACATGCCATGAAAGTTTCATGTGAGGAGTACAGCTAAAAAGTAAAGAGGTGAAAAAGATCAATGAGTGTTTAGAAAATAAACTTGGAAGTTCATACTCTTGAAAGAAAAGAAGAAGAATAAAAGGCACTAACAGAGGAAAATTTCCTAAAACTCAAGGAAATGAGTTGCCAATAGGAATTGTCCAATGAAATGCAAAAGATTGCATATCAAAGACACACACCCCACACACTCATACTAGGAATTTTTAGAGAAAAATTTATCAAACATACAGAGATAAAATAGATCACTTAGGATGAAATAGAAATCAGACTGACACCAAATGGTATGATAGCAGCCCTGGAAGCTGGAATCAGTTCTTTTAAAATTCTAATAGAAAATTTTTTCCAAATTATCAATCAAGAGTGAGGCTAGAATTTTCAGAGGTGTTAGGGCTTAAAAAATTTACATCCCATTCACCCTTCTCAATAAATTTTTGGACAATGCAGTAGATGAACATGAAAACAGACCTGGAAAACAAGAGATCCAGCCCAGGGTAGAGCAGAGGGTGGAGGGAGAAATGTCATGGTGAAGTCCTAGACAGCAACTGGACAACAGGCTCTACACTAGAGCTGTGGCAAGAAGGATCCAGAGGGATGTTCTCAAGAATGTGAGAAGAGCACAGGGGTGTACATGATTAGTGTAAGAGGAGGTTTTTGTACTTACTGTATACTTGGAAATAAACAACCTATGTGTGATGATTACAAGGCAAATTTTAAAACATTAGACTATTATATTCATGAAAAATCAATGTACACAGGTACAGATGTAGTGAAAAGAAGGGACATATGCACCCCAAGGTTCATAGCAGCAGTGTCCACAATAGCCAAACTATGGAAAGAGCCAAGATGTCCTTCAACAGATGAATGGATAAAGAAGATGTGGTCCATATATGCAATGGAATATTACTCAGCCATCAGAAAGGGTGAATACCCAAATTTTGCATCAATATGGATGGGGCTGGAGGAGATAGTATCAAGTGAAATAAGTCAAGCAGAGAAAGTCAATTATCACATGGTTTCACTTATTTGTGGAACATAGGAATAGCATGGATGATATTAGGAGAAGGAAGGGAAAAATAAAGGGGAGGGGAAATCAGAGGGAGAAATGAACCAGGAGAGACTGTGGACTCTGGAAAACAAACTGAGAGTTTTAAAGGGGAGGGGATTTGGGGAATGGGTTAGCCCGGTGATGGGTATTAAGGAGTGCGTGTATTGCATGGAGCACTGGGTGTTATACACTAACAATGAATCATGGAACACCGCATCAAAAACTAATGACATACTGTATGGTGACTAACATAACATAATGAATGAATGAATGAATAAATAAATAAATAAATAAGAGGAAATGTAATAATAGTATACAAAATAATAAAGTAACCACTGGAAAACTAAAATTGTGACAATAGGAGAATTGAATCGGGTAGAATTGAACCTTAAATAAATAGAACCACGTTCCATAAAACAATGAATTTATAATGTTTATAATCCATTAATCTAAATAATAGTAGTAGATGTATTTTATTTGATAAGGTCATATTATTTCATATAATGGAGTAGCTTACATCAAACTTTTCCCTCTGTCATAATTAATTACAGAAACTGGAAGACTGTATAAGACACTTATTTTATACATTAAGTAGTAACTAGTGTAAGACCATGATCATCCTAGAGCTAGAGATCATCCTCTAGCTACCCTGTGTTTCTCGCTGAGGGCCCGACAGAGCCAGGACAAAGAGTAGAGGATGCAGAAATCCAATTTCAGGGCTATGGAGCAGCTTGAATTTTGAGAAATGTTCCAAATAGGAAAAGCCATGAAGAAAGGGTTATTATATATGGATAAGAGTTTCTATATGTCTTAGGAGGAATTCTGAGCTGGCTTCAGGGAGGCCTGCAGAGGACAGCACCTGGGGAACTGGGCGCCTGGGCTGTGGTTTGTGGCTGAAACTTTCAGGGAAGCCACAGGCATGCAGAAAAGCCTTGGGGAGAGATGGGTGTGGGGCCACTGACTCATTTGGGATGATGTGGGAAATGTGGCAGTGAATGTTGCCAAGTTTCCAATCTGAGCAACTGGAATTTGCAGAATGATTAGTAAAGATAATAAACAAGGAGAAGAAGCTAAGAAGTTGATTTGGGAAATACTTAAGAGATTCTAAAAAGATTGCAGAACTCTGAAGTTAGGAGTAGAGAGTTTGACATTTGTTTAAGTAAATCAGGAGAACAATTTGTCCCAGTGACACGACGGGGGCGTTATTTGTGAGTAAATGACAATTGAGATGAATGAATGAATATTATTGAATTAATGAAATCTTCAGAAAGAATATATAGATTAAAGGAGGAATTGAAGAAAATGTCTAAAATAACACCGACGTTTAGTATGTGGGCAGAGGAAGAGGAGGAAGCCAGCTAGGGAGCCTGAGAAAGAGTGGACATAATAAAAATAAGAGGAAGTTTCACAGAAATTAAGAGGAATAAATAATAACAATTTTCATCTGTCAGGCTTGGTGCGCAATAAGTATTTGTGGGAAGAGTGGATTAACAAATGAATCCTGAGGTCCACAACAGCTGATGACAAAGAGGCTATGTCAGACAGCAGTAAGGAGTTACCTACAGGCAGTGCAGTATTTTAAGGACAGGCAGACTGCAGAGAACAAAAAGGCTAAGACAGTGAAAGGCAGAGGCTTCTTTTGAAAAGCAAGCCTGATTAGTCTAATTCAACAACGCACACAGGGCACAATGCATACAAAAGGGAAGTGTTCAATACCTGCTCCACTGAAAATATCCTTGTTAAATCTGGTTGTCTCCTTATAAATGATGAGAAGTTTATATTCTACAAGTATCTTTAAAAATCCAGTTTCAAATATCACTAAAGCTTTTCTGTTCTTGAACAAAAGAGGAAAATGTAACCATGTGGAGAGAAGACCAGTTTCCCATACAATGTCACTAGGACTGGCAAGCTTCCAACTTCTATCTTTTCCTTCCACAGGAAGCAGGGAGCTTTGAGGAGGAATCAAAACTGCAGACCACCTGCTAGTAGAGTGTCCAAAAGTGAAGTCACGGTAAATGAAGAAAAGTAGCCCATGATCTCTATGGACATCAGAAAGTGTGGTTTATCATATCCATTAAAGTTGTAACTAATATTTGGATTGCCTGAAATCTTAATAAATATTAATTCAATGAAAGATTTTTCAAGCAGAACTCCAAAACTCATTGGTATGTAGTTGATGTGGTAATTACATAATTCAAAATGTTTTGGCATATATTCAAAATACAACCATATAGTACAATCACATTTTTCAAGACCAGAAATTGGTTTGCAGGCCCACTCAGAATACCACATTTGATTACTTCCAAAGCTCATGCCTCAAAACCAAAACAGGTTACCTTAGCACAAAGTGGCTGGTTGATCTCCAGCACCTAAGTTCAGCTGAGCGAGCTGGAATTGTGATCAAGTTCTCTCCGACAGTAATAAGGACATGATTATCCTCAGTGAAATCAGTCATTGGGAAGAAAGACCAGTAACATAACATGATCAAATGAACAAATCGATTAAACTTTTTAAAGAGGAAGAATGTTTTGAACAAGATATTGACCCTATTCTGCTAAGAAAGAGTTACATGAATGCAATCCCTGAACCTATACAAGAGGAATAATACTTTATAAATGATCCTGACAGTGGAGCTATTGCTGTGAGAGTTGATCTAATAATTATCTATGAGCTCATCAGAGGGATAAAACTTACCATTTAGTGTTATATTTAATTACCTAAGTGTGTTGCATTAGGATACATCAAGTCCATCTTTTTTTTTTTTTAAGATTTTATTTATTTGACAGACAGAGATCACATGTGTCAGCAGAGAGGTAGGCAGAGAGAGGTGGGCGGGGTGCTCCCCACCGATCAGAGAACCCCATGCGGCCTCCATCCCAGGACCTGAGGTTATGACCTGAGCTGAAGCAGAGGCTTTAACTCACTAAGCCACCCAGGTGCCCCTTAAAGGTGCCCCTTTCAAAAAATATCCCCTAGACAAAGTAGCCAGTCCCCGCTGAACAGCACAGCTTAAGCAACCCCAGCGCCAATCATTTTAAAGGTCGCCTATACGTGTGATTTTGCGCATGAATACTTTGTGGTTTTTGCCTTTATAAGCCCTGTGAAATTTCACCTGGGGCTTCTTCCTAGACTCCGCTGTGTCGGTGTGTAGGATGAGGCCTGAGCTGCAGCCCACCTGAATAAAGCCTTGCTTTTGCATTTCAGAACGTCTGGCTCTCGGTGATCTTCTTGGTGGTGGTCTTGCGATCTGGGCATAACAGTATATTGTGTTTTAGTTTGATTAATGCAAATTGGGAAATAATTTTTCATGGGCCTTTACATTTCAGCAGATGCATTTACTTTGTTCCCACCTGTCTTCACAAGGATGTGTGTAACAGAAGGTGGATAGAGTGTCTCTAACAGAGGCAGAACTCAAGCAGGCCCAGAGTCCCCAGCTTTACTAAATTAAACTGCAGCTGATTAGTTAAATTTGAATTTCAGATAATCCATTTTGGGGGCATAAGTATGTCCCATGCAATATTTGGAACAGGTTTATACCAAACAATTATCTATTATTTAACAATAATTCAGATAAACCAGACACCTGTGTTTTATCTGGCAACTATATATGCTACCAATTTTGAACAATTTGTTCTCTGTAATTTCAAGTTTCTCTCCAGGATTATAGGCCCATTTCAGAGCCATCATCTGGGCCCCTTACCACTGCCTTGTGGCAACTGTGCCTCAGGAAAGCCTTGCAAATGCTGTTACTGTTATTTTTGACCACAGGTCTCAAGTTCTGTCAACATCCATGAAACTGGTAAGCTGTTTTAGCTTATAAATAGAGTAAAATCTCAGACACATCGTGGCTCTTGACATTCATCTCCTTTGCTAAAATATAAGAGTCTTTGACAGCAGAAACTAGCTTTGTTTTTTTTAACACTGGATGTCTGGCATATTGCCCAGTACCTCTCACTTGATAAATGATTGTTGAAAAGGTGAATAAGAGAATAATTGAATAAGCTGTCAATTGGGTTTCAGCTGCTAAACTCCGGGAAGCTTTGTAATGCAAATTAGAGTACATTCCTTGGAGTTAAATTCCTTTGTGTCTCTTTCTTGCCTGTGTTTATCTCCATTCTATCTTCATCATCATCTCTTTCTTTTGCCCTGGTTTCAGAGATCCCTCCCCTAAGACAGCTCCTGTTCTGTCCCTTAACTATTCTTATACTTGAAAGCCAACAGTGCTTGAACAGGGCCCACAGGAACTGCTGAGAAATCTCAGAGTGAGTTTGTCCTGAAGTCAGTCTTCAATTTCAGCAACTCCACCTTGACTGCCCTGTGTTGATTCTTCCCTTGGGTATTCTAGGGACAACTGGAACTAATCTCTGATTACTAGCAATTGATAGATTGATTGAACAATGATTGATTGATTGATCATATAATCACTTAATCACTTAGTCCAGAATTGAGAGATAGTTTCCTTTTAATAATCTGGTCCTATCCCACATAGCACACAAAAAAGAAATGAGCCTGAAAGTTTAGAATGTGTCTACATCTACAAATCCCAACTTAACACTGACTTAATCAGTTAGGGGTTTTTCAGATGTACTCAGATATGGTATTTAAAAAAAACACAGTATAAATACAAACTAATCACCTGGTTACTTAAAAATATACTTATATCTGTAAGGGCCTATTCAGCCAAAATGGCTCCATTTCGGTTGAATAGCCATTGTGGTGTTTATGCAGTAAAACTTGAACTGTCCCTGCCCCCTTTCCTCAAGGTGCCACCACTCCCCGCAGGGGACTTACTTAAAAACAAGTCCCAGAAACCAGTCCCAGGTAACAAAGCCCAAATACAAGGGTGGGTCAGGCCTGGTGGAGGTATCCAATCAGTGGGGCACGCATACTGTATCCCTAGCTACCAAGGTGTGTGGACCCCACCCTTTGGGCGCCAATTCTGACCAAGGTGATAGGGTAGCTCAAATGCCTACTATGGGGTAAATTGTAATTCAATTGGTCACTTATTGTGACCTAGCCTGACTGTGCAGTTTTCTCTGTGTCATTGGCCTTTTGTGCGTGGCTAGGCCCAACCACATGGCCTTTGCCCTTAAAAGCCAGTCTGCAAGGCAGAGAGGGGTCGCCTCTTTGTAAGAGATGGTCCTGGCCAGTCAGTTTGATTCTTGATGCTTGGCGGGAAATAAAGCTTTGCTTGACCTTCACTTTGTATCAGTCTTGCTCCTTTGATTATGGACCCAACAATATCTATATTTCCATATCTTTCTATCTTTATCTCCATGTCTATCTGTCTACTGTTAAGATAAACATGCAACCTCAAAGAAAGAGTCTGGTAGTTATATTCAACTCCAGGCCAAACTCCTAGATCCTTGGGATTTATCATCTTTCTCCTTTATCTTAATGTTTATTCTAGAAAAACAAACAAACAAACAAATAAATAAATAAATGAAAAATAAAAGATTGGTGAAGACTGACCCATTCCTATAATTTCTCATTCTTTGTTGGAAGTTTTTCTTACTCCACTTTATTTCCTCCCTATATACTGAATTTGCCTCCTGTATGAGAATGTGAGTTGCAGGGAAAGGATGGCCAATGCATTTCCATGACAAACCAGGGTCTAATAGTCACAGGGTTAGAGTGAGAGGAACTGAGGCTTGACCCTTTGCTATGCTACCTATTAGTTTGTGACTTCATAGAAGCTACTTAGGCCATCCAGCCTGAATTTTCTTGACTTTAAATAAAAACACAATGATAACAATTAAAAAGATTAAATAAGATAGTACTTATGGATCGTTTACCCAGCAAGTGCACAGAAAAGAACTAAAATAAATGAGAAAAAAGATTACTGGAGTTCAGACCAAGCTCCTGTGGGTTACAACAAAAGGACTAGATACCACCTTGACCTTCCATAGACCTGACTATTTCCAGGGAGCTTTCATTTTGAAAGCCAACACATAGAATTCACCAAAGAACAAGAGAGCTCAAGTCAGTACCAGAAGGCTGTACAGGCATATCTCATTTTATTGTACTTCATTTTATTGTACTTCAGATATTGAATTTAAAAAAATCAAAAGTTTGTGGCAACCCTGTGTTTTGTTTGTTTGTTTGTTTTTGGGTTTTTTTGTTTGTTTTTGTATGTTGTGTGTGTGTGTGTGTGTGTGTGTGTGTGTTTTAGTTTAATTAATCTATTTGTCAGGGAGATAGAGAACACAAGCAGGGGGAGCAGCAGGCAGAGGGAGAAACAGGTTCCCTGCTGAGCAAGGAGACTGATGTGGAACTCTATCCCAGGACTCATGACCAGGTGCTTAACCCACTGAGCCACCCAGGCATCCCTGGCAACCTGTGTTGAGCAAGTCTATCAGTGTCATTTTTCCAATAGTATTTACTCACCTGGTATCTCTGTGTCACATTTTGATAATTCTCACAATACTTCCAACTTTATCATGATTATTATATTTGATATGATGATCTGCAATCAGTGATCAATGATGTTACTATAATTGTTTTGGGGTACCACAAAATATGTTCATATAAGACGGTGGATTTAACTGATAAATGTGTAAGTTTTGACTGCTCCACTGACCCCATCTCAAACTCTCTCTCCCTTCCCTTTGGGATGCTTTTTCCCTGAGACAAATCAATATTGAAATTAAGTCAATTAATAATCCTACAATGGCTCCTAAATGTTCAAGTGAAAGGAAGAGTAGCACACCTCTTACTTTAAATCAAAAGCTAGAAATGGTTAAGCTTGTGGGGAAGACATGTTGAAAACCATGTAGGCTGAAAGCAAGGTCTCTCGAGCCAAACAGCCAAGTTGTAACTGCAAAGGAAAAGTTCTTGAAGGAAGTTATAAGTGCTATTCTAGTGAAGATGCAAATGATAAGAAAGTGAAATAGCCTTATTGCTAACATGAAGAAAGTTTTAGTTGTCCAGATAGATCAAACCAGCCATAGCATTCCCTTAAGTCCGAAACCTAATCCAGAGCAAGACCCTGACTCTCTTCAATCCTATGAAGGCTGAGATGGGTGGGAAAGCTGCAGATGTTTGAGGCTAGCAGAGGCTGGTTTATGAGATTTATGGAAAGCAGTTTTCTCTCTAACATAAAGTGAAAGGTGAAGCAGCAAGTGCTGATGTAGAAGCTGCGAGTCATACAGAAGATCTAGGTGAGGTAATGAGTAGAGTTGGCTACACCAAACAATACATTTTCAATGGAAACAAAACAGCCATCTATTGGAAGCAGATGCCATCTAGGACTTCCACAGCTAGAGCGGATAAATCAGTGCTGGGCTTCAAAGTTTCAAAGGACAGTCTGACTTTCTTGTTAAGAGCTAATGCAACTGATAACTTTAAGCTGAAGCCAATGGTCATATACCATTCTGAAAATCCTAAATCCATTAAGAATTGCGCTAAGTCTACTCTGTCTACACTCTATCAATAGAACAACAAAGCCTGGATAACAGCACGTCTATTACAACATAGCTTATAGGATATCTTAAGCTGTTGAGATCTACTGCTCAGAAAAAAAAAAAAATCTTTTCAAAATATCATTGTTCTTGGGTGTAGTGCATAAACAATGAATCTTGGAACACTGAAAAAATAAAATAAAATTTAAAATATATATAAATATCAGTGCTCATTGACAATGCACCTGGTCACCCAAGAGCTCTGATGTAGATGTACAGTGAGATTGACGTTTTCGTGTCTGCTAACACAACATCCATTCTACATCCCATGGGTCAAGGAGTGATTAGACTTTCAAGTCTTGTTATTTAAAAAATACAGTTCATAAGACTGTAGCTGCCATAGATAGAGATTCCTCTGATGCATCTGGGCAAAGTCAATTGAAAATCTCTGGAAAGAGTTCAGTATTCTAGATGTCACTAAGAACACATGTGATTCATGAGAAGAGGTCAAAATATCAACATGAACAGGATTTTGGAGGAAGTTGATTTCAACTGTCATGGATGACTTTGAAGATTTGACTTTATTGGAGGAAGTAACTGAAGATGAAATAAAAATTGCAAGAAAACTAATATTAGAACTGGAGCCTGAAAAATGTGACTGGATTGAAATAAATTCATGGTCAAACTTTAATAGATGTAGAGTTACTTCCTATGGATGAGCAAAGGAAGTGTTTCTGGAGATGGAATCTACTCCTGGTGAAGATGCTGTGAAGACTTTAAAAAGACAACAAAGGACTTAGAATTTTACCTGAAGTTAGTTGGTAAGGCAGTGGTAAGTTTTTAAAGGATTGATTCCAATTTTGGAAGAAGTTCTACTGTGGGTTAAAAGCTATCAAAGAACGCTACATGGTACAGAGAAATCAGTCATGAAAGGAAGACTTGGTCTATACAGCAAACTTTATTGCTGTCTTATTTTGAGGAACTTCCACAGTCACACCACCCTTTAGCAAGCACCACCCTGATCAGCAGCCATCAACATCAAGGCAAGACCCTCCACCAGCAAAAATGGTATGACTTCTTGAAAGCTCAAATAATGGTTAGCATTCTTCTGTAACAAAGTACTTTTTAATTAAGGAATGTGCAATTTTTTTAGACATAATGCAACTTCACAGTTAATAGCCAATAGTATAGTGTAAACATAAATTTTATATGCACTGGAAACCCCCCCAAAAATATTTGGTTGGCTTTATTATAATATTGCTTTTATTGTGGTGGTCTGAAACTGAACCCACAGTATCTCTGAGGTATGTCTGTATCAGGGATCAGATGCCTGGAATAAGGACAAAGCCAAAGACAAGGCATAAGATAAAAAGCCAAGACTTAGCAGGATATGGAAGTATCACAAAATGAAATTCAGTGTGAGATAGTTCCTAAAGCCAAAGCCTGTGAATTAGACAGGAATGCTAAGGGCTGATATTTGCAGGATGTTGGCTGTGTTCCATAATTTGGGGGTGGGCAGGCAGATAACAGACCAAACTAGCCAGAGATAGAGCACCATTGATTTTTCTGTGCTGCAGGAAATGGTTAAGATATTATTTTTAACAGAATCTCAGTGAACCTGAGCAGCATTGAGACATTTTAGCCTTTAAAACTCAAGATAATTCTCAGTGTAATTTTTTGTTTTCCAAACTGTGGCCTTTAGAGTCTCAAAATTCAACAGAGGCATGTCAAGGACAAATGTGAGAACAAAACACAACCCTGACATTGTTTAGAATAGCATTGGCATTGCACACCCAGATAAACACAAGCAAATTAAAGCCAAGTCTTCCCACTGTTGACTTTTGACTGCATCAATTTCCCTAACTGATGGGGTTGTCTAAGTTATCATATTTCTGGCCAGTTTATTTGCATAAAAGAGAATGGTCACTCTACCAACAAATTGTTGGCACAAAGATAGTCATTTTACAACTTTCTCCTATAAATTCCTGAAGGTTGAGTCATTCTTAAGCCCAGCTCAACATCTCTGGTGAGTATGTTTTTTTAATACAACCTTTGAGAGCCAAAATATATAGTTATCTTTCAAAAATTACTAGTCCAAAATGATTCTTAAAGTTTAAAAAATTATGCTAGGCTCTGTTTTGGGATTTCTTTCTAAGTTTATTCTGAAATTTCCAGTACAACCTTTAAGAAGATATCTAGGGGCACCTGGGTGGCTCAGTGCATTGAGCCTCTGCCTTCAGCTTGGGTCATGATCCGGGGGTCCTGGGATCAAGCCCCGAGTGGGCTCTCTGCTCGGTGGGGGGCCTGCTTTCCCCTCCCCCTCTCTGCCGGCCTCTCTGCCTACTTGTGATCTCTGTCTGTCAAATGAATAAATGAAAATCTTTAAAAAAAGAAAAAAAGAAGATATCTAATTTTGTATTTTGACTCTCTTTTTTTTTTTTTAAAGATTTTATTTATTTATTTGATAGAAATCACAAGTAGGCAGGGAGGCAGAGACAGAGGAGGAAGCAGGCTGTCCGCAGAGCAGAGAGCCCGATGCGGGGCTCAATCCCACGACCCTGGGATCATGACCTGAGCCGAAGGCAGCGGCTTTAACCCACTGAGCCACCCAGGTGCCCCGTATTTTGACTCTCTTAAGAGTAGTTTTTGTTGTGGTTGTTATTTTGAAGACAATGAGACATTTTGTTTCAATAATCCTGTTCTTTATTACTATAGGTTTAATATTTGCTTAGTATACTTAAAAGTCTTAAATTAATTGAAAAGTAACAATTATTGAGAAAATGATATTCATAATGTTAAATTATCTTCTAAAATCATCTTAGAATTATTGCAAAACATTTTTTAAAGACATAATTTAGGAAGAATTGGGTTCTTCCTCAAATTTCAAAAGTGGTAGAAGAGAAGAAGAAATGAAAGCTTATCAGGAAAAAGGTTTCAGTTCTAAAGTAAGACAGTTAACATTTTCAGTAAAAACACACAAAAATAATGACCACAGGTGTGCTTTTAAATCTATCTCCTATATTTTGCAATTTTACTAGAAAACAATGTGCATTTCTGGGTAATCATATCCTTTATCTTTGAACAACAAGGATTTAAACTGTGCAGGTCCACATATATGCAAATTTTTTGCAGTGCGATACTCAAAACATATTCTCTTTTTCTTATGACTTTTGTTTTTTAAGATTTTATTTATTTGAGAGAGAGAGACAGTGAGAGAGAGCATGAGAGGGGAGAATGTCAGAGGGAGAATCAGACTCCCCGTGGAGCTGGGAACCCAATGCAGGACTCAATCCTGGGACTCTGGGATCATGACCTGACTTGAAGGCAGTTGCCTAACCAACTGAGCCACCGAGGTACCCTCCTTGTGACTTTCTTAATAACATTTCTTTATCTCTACTGTATTGTAAGGATATAGTTTATAGTACATACATAACATAGGTGTTCATCGACTATTTATGTTATCAGTAAGGTTCCAGTCAATAGTAGGCTATTAGTAGTTAGGTTTTGGGAGTCAAAAGTTACATGAGGATTTTTGACTGTGTAGGAGGTCAGCACCCTTAACGCTTGCATTGTTCAAGCATCAACTGTATGTATATACAATAGAGTTATTTATAATAATATATATGATATTCTTTTGAATAATTTAAAGAAAAATAGTTTAAATATAGAATTAGACAAAACAATGCCACTCTCTAAGTTCATCTATAAATAAGCCTTCACACTGTGTTTCTTAAACTTCCATCAGAAAATGATTTTTTCCTCAAAGAGCAGAATCTGAAGGTAGAAAACATTTACCAACAAAATTAATGTCTGAAGTCTGTCTTCTCTCAACTTTTCCTCTAATCTAACTTACGGATACCGGGCAGCCACAAAACTTTTAAAGTCATCCTCCTACATGTCCTTGGGGACTGGAGGTACTAGTCACACTGTACCATTTACAGAATATTTTCCCTAGGGGATTTTGTGGTTGGTTTATCATGAGCACTTAAAGTGTTTAAATCTATTATTTCTTATGTAATATCTATAACATGGAGCTACTTGAAATTTTTTTTTCCATTAATGTTGAATGGCTTTATCTTAGAATTTAAAATTACAATAAGGATAATGGTCCCCAGATGAGTTTTGGGCTTCAGTTGATCATGAACCATTTTATTTGAATTTCAGGGACTTCGAGTACATTGTAAATCACATAATCCTTCCTATTATTATTTTTTAACTTGTGCTTTCATAAAATAATGTCATTAATTATGTGAACTCCACAAGGAACTATCTTTAAATATTTTAACAATATTCTCTAAAAAGAAACATAAGCACACTTATCTTTGTTTTAATTCTTGATACATGTTTTGGGCTAATTATTTTAAGTATTGAAAAATTACTGAAATATTTAATAGAATAGTAGTTTTTAAAAATAAAAGTTAGGTAACAAAAATAAATTGTACTAAAATAGTACTAATCCAAAAAGTGCTAATCCTTTGCAAGCTAATCAGGCATGCTAATCTTTGCAAGGTTTATATTTATATTTTTATTACTGAATTATTTTATTATAAAAGTACCACTTGGTTGCCAAAATGTACGTTGATCTTAACCATTTCTGATTTTGTTTGAAATTACAAATCACTCAGTCAGAATTTGTCAGGTCTGGACCTTTATAAATAAGGAGGTAACATTAGGAGACTTTCATTCCCCAGAGGTCTCAGCCTTTTGTTGCCTCTTTATAATACAGCAGATTTCCCCACTTAGTTAAAAAAAAAAAAAAAAAATTGGTGTAAAAAAAATGGTAAGTGGCAATATGCCTTTTTCATAATAAAGTGGGTAGAACTGGCTATGTGATTACCAGATAGGAAGACTTAGGTTTCTCAACACTTAGATCTTCATTTGTCAAAATTATGTGAGTCATCCATTTCTGGAGAACTGGATAATTACACTATCCTTGGACATCATAACTGTTAAAAAATGAGACAACAGGCCCCAAATGGAGTCACTCATGCTAAGACACGTATCATCAAACTAAGACTTAATATAAAAACAGCTTTAGTTCTCCCAATTAATCAGGAATTGTCTGAACAGTGCTAGTTAGATAATCTGCTTGACAGACTCCTGTCCTCTAAGGGAAATTAACCTTGCAATCACCATATACTAGTACAACTTTCTTTTTCCTGTGCCCTTCTGCCTCTAAAAGTCTTTCATTTTGTACAGCACCTTTCTCTCTGTGAGCTGAGATGCTATCTAATTTGGACTGATTTTTTCTCAAAAAAAAAAACCCTCAAAAATTTTAATATGCTTCAGTTTATTTTTAAACCTAACACTAGACTTCATGGTTCCAAGATTTCTAAGTTTGGCAATTATCTAACTTTCTGGCATCTTACCCATCAAAGGAGAATGACAAAATTTGCTTTTCACCTTTTTATGGATTTAATTTCAATACCCCTGTAGCATGGCATACCTCCTTTGCTATACTGGCTATTTGAGTTCACAAATGATAACATTTTATTTTGAAATGTTTAAGAGGTTCTTTTGATATATAATATTTTAATAGTCTTATCAGTATTATTCTCTTGTAAAATTTCATAATATTCACATTCTAAAAGAAAAAAATTGATGCAAATCAGCATATAAAGCAGAGTTGAATTATCTTAGTCTTAAATATTAAAAGAAAAAACAAAAGATTCTGCCACACAGCCTGCTGCTCCATTTCAGCAGGAAGCAGCCAGAGCAGTCACCATCCCATTCCCTGGCAGCAATTAGGGTTACTCTTCCAGGTGGAGGAATGAGTAAGGGACAGGTGGGGCTAGGTAGGGAGATATGATAGTGCGTTATGTGATCAGGCTCACTGAAATCCCCAAAATGTGGAAGTGTGGGGAGATGAGAAAGAAGGGGACAGATCTGACCACCTTGCCTGGGCCCATAGGGTGGGTCATGTGGGGTGGGTCATGTGGGGTGGGTGTCTTTGTGATGACCACCCGTGACCAACAAAAAATAACCAAACCCTAAAAAGGAAGTAAGCCATGAACGCATTATCACTAGTCCTTGCTCAATGGTGATATCAGTAGAAATGTGAAAAGGATTTAAGCTCTCTGATTAGCTGTCTATAAAAGAGCACTCCTAAAGGCCCTGGTTGGCAACCCTGTCCGAACCCCTCTCACTCTGGAGAGCTTTTTCTGTATCTTTAATTAATAAATTTGTATCACTTTACTCACATAAATAAATAAATAAATAAATATAAAAATAGTTTGTTAAATTATTGAGACCCTACAGTCTGGTAATTGTTACCAAAGATATACACATTGGGTTTTGAGGTCTCCTGAGAAGCTAGAGTATAAGAGTCACAAGGAAGTAAAATATGTGTGTTTGTTCCAACTATTACCCAAGGGCAGTGCAGCCTGGTGCGGTGCGGGCTTCCCTGCTTCAGGATAATGAGCAAAGCTGCTGCATGGACACATTGGCTTCACTTATGATTAATGATTAATAGTTGTAAAGTTAAAATAAAAAATAGTTGTAAATGAACGCTTACTTTTTCCTTATAATCTTATGTTTCCCAATATATTTAGTACACCGAGAACGACAGCTTTCGTTGTTTGCTATTTATTAATACTTGATCCTAAAAGATTGGATTTCTCAAGTCCTCCGGTCAGATATCAAATGCAGGATACTTAATTAAATTAATTTAAATTTTACATAAATAACCAACCATTTAAGAAAAACTTTAGTATCCATATATTTCAAATATTGTGTGGGTCATATTTATGCTCAGCAAAAATATTGTTCATCTTGTCATGTTTATTTGCTAAAATCTGGCAACCCTATGTCAAATACATATGCTAGGAGGGAAAAAAAAATCCCTCTGCCCATTGAGGTCTGACAATAGACAGATTAAAAGAGAAAAATTTATTATGCATGTGGGAACCTTCCAATGAAGAGGCTCCCTGAACAACCAGGAATAAAGGTTTATATACCAATTTAATAGAGGAAAGGGCAGGGTAGGACTTCTCTGGGATGTAAATGAGCTGTGAGGGGAGACAAATGGGCTTTTAGGGGAATAAATGGAAGGTAGACAGTTTGTGATAATGTTTGTTTATGCAACTTCTCATTCCTGTGCTGGTGGTCAGTCTCCTTCCCCAACCGGAGCTCTCCCAAAAGGGATTTATGCGTTTCACTCCCAGAATCTCTGCTTTTAGTCAAAGAAAGGAAACTCCCAAAATTCTACTTTCTGCCTCTGCTGTATCACAAATGTCTTCAGTTTGAAGTAATCTTTATTTTGTTGTAAATCCCTTCACATATACTGACAAACCAGTGTGGCTAGAGAATATTGGTGCAATATTTTTAGAAAGTGATTTGGCATTATCTATACTAGTATGTATTGATTCAACAATTAAGCTTCATGGTACTTAACCTACAAATATACACACAGGCCTTTACAAAGGTACGTTTTGTTTTGGAATGCTTTTAACATAAAATTTTATTTTCAAATGTAAATTAAAAAAAAAAAAAGAAAAAAATCAAGCTCCCGATTGTTTATTAGAACAGGACTTGTGAAATCAACATTGATAAAGCTATATACTGAAATTCTAAGTAGCACTTAAAAAAGGTGGATTTATTTATACTAATAAAAAAATAAGTAGTATTATAATTTATGAATTCTTCCTACATGTTCTTGTTCCTAAAAACCATACATAATAATAATTTTAAATAAATCATGTATGAGTCTACATACACTGAATTCTTTTTTTTTATTTAAATATTTTTATTTATTTATTTGACAGAGAGATCACACAAGTAGGCAGAGAGGCAGGCAGAGGGAGAGGGGGAAGCAGGCTCTCTGCTGAGCAGAGAGCCTGATGCAGGGCTGGATCCCAGGACCCCAAGATCATGACCTGAGCCGAGGGCAGAGGCTTAACCCACTGAGCCACCCAGGCGCCCCTACATACACTGAATTCTTATAAATTAAGGAACCAAGCTCTATTATAAGGGTTGTATGTGCATTAATGCATTTAGTCCTCACAATGGATTTATAAGGTGTAAAAAATTATTTATTGATTGATTTATTTTCCAAGAAATAGTGAAATGCAGACAGAAACCATTTGTTTAAGTTCACACAACTAGGAACCAGAACTTAAAGATTCGGAAACTTCTCAACCTATCCCTAATTAGCTATTCCAGCAGAAACACTGCCAGTCTGAACTGAAGGGACAGAGACAGAACAATATGAAGGAAGGTTGCCAGACTTCTTAGCGCCTAAAGTACCAGACCATTTTGATATCTCACTGCAGTTGTGCACTATTCTTCAAGATCAAGAAAGAATGGCTTCAAAGATCATTCAGAAGTCCTCAGGGCTGCCTCTTCAGTTCTAAACAGGGGACATTGCCTCAGTCTCAGCAGGTCAGACAGCAGCTACCCAGAGACTTGCAGGTGCAATCCCTCTCTGCAGAGCCTAAAGGAGGGCTGAGACCCATGCTTAAAGGAGCTACTGAGGCAGAACTATTTGAAGGTGGGTCCACTGTATCTTATGACAGAACATCTAACCAAAGGGAAATACTTTCATGCATTGAGATCTAGTGGTATTTCCCTTGCTGGGTTAGAGACTGGCTTGGGACCCATGACCCCTTTATGCTTTCTGATTTCTCTTTTAAAGTGGGAACATCTATCCTATACCTGTCTCATGACAATTTGGGAAGCAGATAACTTACTTGGTTTCATAGGTTCACAGATGAAAAGAAACTTTTCCTCAAGATATATTATATGTCAAGACTCACCTATATCTGATTTAGATGCTACTTATATAAGACTTTGGACTGTATAGAGTTTAGAGTTGATCCTAGGATGAAGTTAGATGTGAGGTGCTGTTGAGATGGACTGAACATATTTTGCATATGAGGACATAAATTTTGAAGGACAAGGATAGAAAAATATAGACTAAATATATGCCTGCACCTCAAATTCATATGTTGAGCCTTTACCTTCAATGTGATGGCATTTGAAGGTGTAGCTTAAGGGAAATAATTATGTTTAAATGAGGTCCTGAGAATGGAGCCTCCACGATGAGATTAGTGTCTTTAGAAGAGAATAAGAAAGACCAGAGCTCTCTCTGTGTGTAGATAACAGCAACAGTGAAGCAAACCAACAAGATGGCTCTTATCAGGCACCAAATCTGTCAGCACATTGATCTTGGACTTCCCAGGCTCCAAAACTGTGTAAAAGGATTTTGTTTAAGCCACTACATTATTTTGTTAGAGCAGCTTGAGCTGAATAAGACACCACGCTTTAGTATATTGGCATTTTGAACATTTGAGAGATCTTTGTCTGGGACCTGGCAGCAGGGAAGGGTTCTGGAAAGAGATAATCTGTTCAGATATTATTTGACTTTTGAGAGGGAAAAAAAAAATAGACACTTTATATCAGTAAGGCTTTAACAAGGAAAATAGGAAGATTATACAAATTATTATTATAAATCAAAGAGGGAACTCCAGATACTGCGGATATTTAAAAGAAAACAAAGGAAATCCATGAACAATTCTATGTCCACGAATCTGATAACCTAAAGAAAACAAATGAATTTCTTGAAGATGCCGATTACCAAAACTCACACAAGAAGAAATAGATAATCTGAATAAGTCTATATCCATGAGAGAAATTGAATCAATGATTAATAGTTTTGTAACTAGGCTCATTCACTGATGAATTCTACCAAACTTCTGATACCTTAATATGCAATGCAGATATTTACATTATGGGATATCAAGAAGAGCAAACATTATTTAAGGACTGTAACTCCTCTCCCGTGGAAGGTGTTTTTGGTTTTGGTTATCCATGGGATAGGTGTATCATGTTAGGAAGATTAATCACCTTATTGCTGTCTTTATTTAAAGATTAAGTTTGGTTAAAAGAAATGGCATATATATAAGTGCCAAGTTGAACAGGTGGAATTGTGATGGTTAACTTTATGTTTCAACTTGACTAGGTCAAGGATGCCCAAATTAAACACTATTTTTTGTGCTTCTATGAAGGTGTTTCTGAATGAAATTAGCTTTTGAATTAGTGTTTTCAGTAAGGTCCTCCAAATGTGGATGGGTGTTATCCAATCTTTTAAGGGCTTGAATAGAACAAAAAGGAGGAAGGAAGAAGGAATCCTGCTTCTGCTTCCTGCTCCCCTGCTTGAGCTGATGCATTGGTCTTCTGCTATTGAAATTGTCATTTACACCATTGGCTCCCTGGTTTTCAAGTCTTTAGACTTGAACTGGAATTCACCATTGGTTCTCTGAGTCTCTAGCTTGCAGGTAACACATTATGGGAATGTTCAGTCAATTCCTCATAATAATATCTATGTATATATCTCTACCAAACATCTATCAGTCATCTATCTATCTATTTCCCATTGATTCTGTTTCTCTGAGAGCTAATACAAAATTAATCTCAAAATGTAGAAGGAGCACCAACAAAACAATAGTAAAAAACAAAACTCGTAACTTGATTAAAAAATGGGCTGAGGACTCAAATAAACATTTCCCTAAAGAAGACATACAAATGGTGAACACATATATGAAAAAATGCTCACATCTCTAATTATCAGGAAAATGCAAATCAAGACCACAATGAGATATTATCTTAAATCTGTCAAGATGGCTATTAGCAAAAACAAAACAAAACAAAACAAACAAACAAACAAAAAACAACAACAACCAAAAACCTACAAAAACAACCCACAGGACACATGTTGACGAGGATATGTAGAAACTGGAATTTTTATGTAGTTTAGTTATATATAGTGTTGGTGGGAATGTAGAATGGTGTAGCCACTATGGAAACAGGATAGAGATTACTCAAAAAATTAAAACTAGAGCTCTCATGTGATCCAGGAATCACACTCAGACTTTCATCCAAAAGAATTGAAATCAGGATCTAAAGAGATATTGCATTCCTATGTTCATTGCTGTACTATCTACAATAGCCAAATATGAAAACAGCCTAAATGTTCAGTAGCAGATGAATAGATAAAGATAATCTAGTAAATGCACACAATGGAATACTATTCAGCATTAGGAAAAGGAAGACATTCTTCAGTATGCAAAAACATGGATGAACTTGAGAATATTATGGTAAATGAAATAAGCCAGTCACAGAGGAAATATTGAATGATTCCACTCTAGGAAGTACCTAAATAGTCAAATTCATAGAATCATATAGCGGAATGGAGGTCATCAGTACCCGGGGGAGGGAGTGGGATAGGGAATTACTAAACGACAGGTATAGTTTTAGTCAAAAAAGATGACAGGACTCTAGAAATCTGTTGTAAAACTTTGTACCTATAGTCAACAATAATCACACAAAAATTTGGTAGATCTCCATTAAGCATTACCATAAATTTTTTTTTAAATTCTTTGCACCTACCTTTGTAGAGTTTGGTAAAATGGCTACTTAAGCAATTATGATTAATAAACAATCAGAATTAATAAATTAATCATCACTAACTAATGCTGAGATGCTTAAACATATTTTGAAAAATCAATTCTAACTTTTCTATTATAGGTGAATTTGATATATAGGAAAATAATTATGTGCAAATAACAATCTTCTCACCATCATTTGTAATCTAGATGTTTCTGTAGAACATGATAGTCATCAGAGAAGAATTTAGATAAAATGAGACATGTGATTGACACAAGCCCAAAGTTTGAAGCACTTACCTTTCTCTTCTATACTAAATGAATATCAGTTGTAAATAAAATAGAAAAAAAAAGGAATTAAAGAAAGATATAGGTATTCTCAGCACCTATGGACTAGATACAAACAAGAAGGGTGAAGGTTAACAGGCTCTGCCAGACTTTGATTTATTTATGCTTTTATTTTTTTATAAACTTTTTAAAAAATGATTTATTTGAAAGAGAGAGAGCAAGAAAGAAAGCACAAGCAGGGGAAGGGACAGAGGGGGAGGAGAAGCAGACTCCCCACTGAGCAGAAAGCTGGATGGGGAGCTCAATCCCAGGACCCTGAGATCATAACTTGAGCCAAAGGCAGATGCCCAACTGACTGAGCCATCCAGGTGCCCCAGACTTTGATTTAAAAACAGGTAGGTGACTCTTACATGTGGATCCCTGAGAGGCAAAGCACAATTCAGAGTTAAAAATATAGTGTAAAAAAAGAGAGAGTAACACAGAGTGAAACAGAGACAGAGGGATGCTTACTATAGCATGAGGCTTTTAATCTTCATACTTCCCAATGCATAATTTGCCCCAATACTAAAAATGACACATAAGTTGGAGGTTTTTACTCACACTACTCAATTTCAAGAGTTGGTATAAGTTTCAGTAATTAAGACACTGTGATACTGACAAAAAAATAGATGCAACGCTCAATGAACCAAAGTAGAAAGCCCCGAAATAGACCCACACAAAAATGGTTAATTAATTTTTAAGGAAGAAACAAAAGCAATTCATTGGATAAGGGATAATTTTCAAAAATGATGTTGAAGCAACTAGACATCCATATTTCAGAAAATGAACTTCAATCTATATCTTACACATCTTGCAACTTACATAAAATCAACTCAGAATACATTATTGACCTAAATATAAAATGTAAACTATAAAACTGTTATTAGAACACAGAGGAGAAAATCTTTATGCCTTAGATGAAACAACAGTTGTAAGCTTCTATACACATGCAAAATACATGATTCATGAAAAAAATGATTACTTTGACTTCAAAAAATTAAGATAAAAAATTGCTGTTAGGAGAATGAAATGAAAAGACAAAACTGAGAGAAAATATTTGACAATCCTGTTGGATCAAAGGCTTATAACCAGAACACTTAAAGAACTTCTAAAATTTAAAAACCCTGAAAAACTGGGCAAAATATTTGAAAAGACGTCTCACCAAAGAAGATATACAGATGGCAAATAAACACATACAATGATGTTTGACATCATTTGTCATTGAGAAAATGCAAATTATTACCACGAGATACCTCTGCACACATTTTAGGATGCTAAAATTAAAAAAAAAAAAAGTATTTACAAATACCAAGTGCAGACAAGGATGCTGAGGCCTGGAAATTTCACACATTGGTGGTTGGAATGAAAGATGCTATAGCCACTCTGGAAAATAGTTCAGTATTTTTTTTTGTAAAGTTAAACATGTACATCATACAAGCCAGTGGTCCCACTTCTACATATTTCCCCAAGAGAAATGAAAATTTACATTTACACAAAAACTTGTAATGAATATTCATAATAGCTCTACACAGAAGTTCCAGGAATAATATAGTCTTCAACAGATAAGTGGATAAAGCTCTGGTACATTCATACAACGGACTCTACTCAGGAACCACACAGAACAAACTACTGATATGTGCAACAGCATGGGATAATCTCAAAGGCATTCTATAAGTGGAAGAATCCTAGACTCAAAAGTTTACATACTGTACAATTCCACTGTACAGCATTCTGAAAAAAGGCAGAAGTTTAGGGACGGAAATTGCCAAGTTGCGGAAGTGGGGTATAAACTACAAAGGATTAGTACATGAGAGTTTTGTTTTTTGGGGAGGAAGGGGAGTGATGAAACTGTTCTATGCCTTGATATGGTAGTGACTTCATGACCTTGCATTTATGAGGACTGAAAGGAATTACTTTTACTTTACGTTCATAAAATGAAATAATAATTTTAATTATTATTGGTTGTATGGAAATCAGTTTTTATTACTTAAAATCTCTGCTATTGTCAATACCATGACAAGAAATGGGGTATTATAAGAAAAGAGAGCTCATCAAGCTTTACACACGTAGTCAGCACTGCAAAGTTTCCAAATGTTCTCGGATTTTCTTTCTCTTTGATGTCAAGAACATCACAAGAATGTTCCCCAATATTCAGGATAAATAATCAGGTATCCCCTAAATGATTTAAAAACCTTTACCTCATAAGAAGGAGATTGAGATGAATCTTTTAAAGATAGAAGGAAGGAGACAGGGTCATCTAATGGTGCGCCCTTTTCTAGAGTAAACGAATAAAGAAGAATAAACGATGTAACACTTCCTAATGTTATTTTTCAATGTTTTGCGTATTCTCAATTTTTTGTAATGTACATCCGTTACTCTTACAAATTGAAAAAATACACATCT
Source organism: Taxidea taxus jeffersonii (assembly GCA_003697995.1). Classification (NCBI taxonomy): domain Eukaryota; kingdom Metazoa; phylum Chordata; class Mammalia; order Carnivora; family Mustelidae; genus Taxidea; species Taxidea taxus. Next base: position 29,262 of record RCUC01152938.1, on the reverse strand, counting down.
GGTTTCACAAAATAACTGTTCTCTGTAAAATATGTCACTCACTGCTTTGTTTCTAGCATTATTATTAATAAGGCACATGTGGTGAATTTTCTGATTGTTTAAACACATCTTCCTATAATGCTTAACAATGAATCCCTCTTATATTTAGTTTATATTTTATCTTAAAGTCTAATACATCACCCCCCCAAATTCAATGTAAGTTATTTTATTTTAGAATACTTTTACTTAGAACAATATATAATGACATGCCTCTCAGATTGTAGCTTTTATACTTCTACTACATAGAAACCCTACCTAGTCATTGACCTTCTCTTTAAAAAGTTTTAATATTTCTACCTGTATCTGCATGGCAAAGATTCTTCAAAATAAAACCAGGGGAGGAGTCAAGATGGCAGAGAAGTAGCAGGCTGAGACGACATCAGGCAGCAGGAGATCAGCTAGATAGCCTATCAAACCATTCCGAACACCTACGAATCCAACAGGAGATCGAAGAGAAGAAGAGCAACAATTCTAGAAACAGAAAATCGACCACTTTCTAAAAGGTAGGACCAGCGGAGAAGTGAATCCAACCTGTCGGGAAGATAGACCCGGGGGGGAGGGGCCGGCTTCCGGCAAGCCGCGGAACAACGGAGCACAAAATCAGGACTCTTAAAAGTCTGCTCGATGGAGGGACATCGCTCCAGAGGCTAAACTGGAGTGAAGACCTCGCGGGGACAGCGTGGACTCAGGTCCCATGGGGTCATAGAAAGACCGGGGGTGTCTGAGTGTCGCAGAGCTCACAGGTATTAGAGCGGGGAAGCCAGCTGTGGAGACAGAGCTGAGGAGTGAACTCTCAACTCGGGGTTACCTAGAGCCGTGGTCTGTGACATGGGTTGGTGCTCTGTGTGTGGGGTCCCCACAAGATACGGGGAGACTCCAACCTGGGAGATCTCAGGGATCTACGGGGTTCCGAGACTCCAGGTGGGACTCTGCCAGAGACAGAGATGTTTGGTCACAGGCTGGGTGACCTCGGAGCACAACCAGAGGCCAGTGAAACAGGACTGGTTACGCACGATTTTCTCCAAGCACGGCTGGAGGGTGGGGAGACGGGAGTGATTAAACGCTTTTCTCCGAAGGCGCACTGAAGACTGGGGCCCCGAGTTCTCGGCTCCTCTGAGTCAGAGATTGGGAGGCCGCCATTTTCATTCCCGTCCTCCGGAACTCTATGGAAAGCTTTCAGGGAACAAAAGCTCCCGAAAGCGAACCTGAGAGGATTATTTAGCCCGACCCCTGGTAATGGCGGTGCAATTCTGCCTGGGGCAGAGACACTTGAAAATCACTACAACAGGCCCCTACCCCAGAAGATCAACAAGAAATCCAGCCAACACCAAGTTCACTTAACAAGGAGAACAGCGGAATTCCAGAGGTGGGGAAAGCAAAGCATGGAATTCTTGGCTTTCTCCCCATGAATCTTTAGTCTTGAAAAGTTACTTAACTTTTTAATTTTTTTTTTCTCTTCTGCCCTAATTTTTTTTAATTTTACCCTTTCCTCTTTTAACGTTTTTTAACTAGTTTATCTTAATAACTTTCTTAAAAAAATCTTCTTTGAACCTTTATTATTATAGTCATATTCTATCCTTCACTGTATCTAACTTTATTCTTTGTATACACATAGGTTGTTTTTTTTTTCTCATGAACGCAATTGAGGAAGACACAAAGAAATGGAAAAATGTTCCATGCTCATGGATTGGAAGAATAAATATTGTGAAAATGTCTATGCTACCTAAAGCTATCTACACATTTAATGCAATGCCTATCAAAATCTCATCCAATTTCTTCAAAGAAATGGAACAAATAATCCTAAAATTTATATGGAACCAGAAAAGACCTTGAATAGCCAAAGGAATATTGAAAAAGGAAGCCAAAGCTGGTGGCATCACAATTCCAGACTTCAAGCTCTATTACGAAACTGTCATCATCAAGATAGTATGGTACTGGCACAAAAACAGACACATAGATCAACAATGGAACAGAATAGAGAGCCCAGAAATAGACTCTCAACTCTATGGTCAACTAATCTTCGACAAAGTAGGAAAGAATATCCAATGGAAAAAAGACAGCCTCTTCAACAAATGGTGTTGGGAAAATTGGACAGCTGCATGCAGAAAATGAAATTGGACCATTTCCTTACACCACACATGAAAGTAGACTGAAAATGGATGAAGAGCATCAATGTGAGAAAGGAATCCATCAAAATCCTTGAGGAGAACAGAGGCAGCAACCTCTTCGACCTTGACTGCAGCAACTTCTTCCTAGGAACAATGCCAAAGGCAAGGGAAGCAAGGGAAAAAATGAACTATTGGGACTTCATCAAGATCAAAAGCTTTTGCACAGCAAAGGAAACAGTCAACAAAACCAAAAGACAACTGACAGGATGGGAGAAGATATTTGCAAACGACATATCAGATAGAGGGCTAGTATCCAAAATCTATAAAGAACTTAGCAAACTCAACACCCAAAGAATAAATAATCCAATCAAGAAATGGGAAGAGGACATGAACAGACATTTCTGCAAAGAAGACATCCAGGTGGCCAACAGACACATGAAAAAGTGCTCCACATCACTGGGCATCAGGGAAATACAAATCAAAACCACAATGAGATACTACCTCACACCAGTCAGAATGGCTAAAATGAACAAGTCAGGAAATGACAGATGCTGGTGAGGAGGTGGAGAAAGGGGAACCCTCCTACACTGTTGGTGAGAATGCAAGCTGGTGCAACCACTCTGGAAAACAGCATGGAGGTTCCTCAAAAAATTGAAAATAGAGCTACCTTATGACCCAGCAATTGCACTACTGGGTATTTACCCTAAAGATACAAACATAGTGATCCAAAGGGGCACGTGTACCCAAATGTTTATAGCAGCAATGTCCACAATAGCCAAGTTATGGAAAGAACCTAGATGTCCATCAACAGATGAATGGATAAATAAGAAGTGGTATATCTATATACAATGGAATACTATGCAGCCATCAAAAGAAATGAAATCTTTCCATTTGCGACAACATGGATGGAACTAGAGGATATTATGCTTAGCGAAATAAGTCAATTGGAGAAAGACAACTATCACATGATTTCCCTGATATGAGAAAGTAGAGATGCAACGGGGGTGGGGGTTAAGGTTGTCAGAAAAGAAAAAAATGAAACAAGATGGGATCGGGAGGGAGACAAACCAAAAGAGACTCTTAATGTCACAAAACAAACTGAGGTGGGTGGGGGGAGGGGGGTTGGGAGAGGGTGGTGGGGTTACATTATATGTTTAAATAAAAAAGCTTAAAGAAAAAAAACCTTTTAAACCATATGAATTTATATGAATTAGTATATATTTAGTAAGATTGAAGAGTAACTTGAAAACCTGATTTCAATGAGCAAAGTAAAATGTGAATTTTTTTTGCTGTAAGATTATAATATTGTCAAAGTAATATTGAAAAATACATCTGATCTGTTCTGTCTCCACAGGCCAAAGACTGTGCAGTGTCCTCAGAGTACAGAGGACAGTCTCTCTCTCTCTCTCTTTTCAGTTTTAGTATGATCCATTAATGCTCTTCTGCATTGTTGCTATCTACCATTTTAGAGAACATAAGTTAAATGATAATCCATGATTTTCAAATAGTAAGAATAAATAGGTTTTACTAATCAATATGTAAAATTGTGTTTCACAAATCATCTGGGATTTTATGATGAACCAGGCTATGTTACAGGAACCGATCACTTATTCAACATGAAAATAAAATATTCTAGCAGATTAAATATTCTAATTAACTTTGATTTACTCTCTGAAATAATTAGTGGTTTTCAGTCACATAGATTCAACATAATTTATCCATTTTGCTGATAAAGAAGGCACTTGTCCTCTTATTTTATTGTAGTGTCCTTTTGTCAGCCAAATGGTCATTGTTTTTTCAAGAGATCATGTGCTTTTAAAGAGGAGAACCAACTGTGAATCGAAGGCCAAATTAAACAAAATAATTAAGAGATTGTATATGAATGTATTCAAAGGCTTTGGTCCATATAATTTTTTTTTAATTTGAATGCTATTGAAATGCTATTTGTAATTTTTGGAGATTAATTTTTGGAAAAGGAGATAGAAGATAAATAATGGGCAACTAGTGTTCTAATTACCAGAAGTGAAAGGATTATTGTAAAAAATAAAAATTAAGCCTGACATTGAGACTGAAAGAACAGCTTAAAGCACTGTTAAAGGGTGTCAGGTCTATCCTAAAATGGGTCTGGTTCATGAAGAATAACTTACATCACACTAATCTTGCTGTCTGACAATATTGTTTGCATGTGGAACAATGAAAATGAATAATGGTATGTTTGGAAGACAGTATGAAATGAAATGATATTTATGTGGAAATGAAATTCGGGCTCACTGCTGGTTCAATTGGGGGCTTTTGTAACTATTTGAAATGCTTATATTAACAGTTACTCATCAATTTTGTCCTAAAAGAGAACTTTGATTTCAACCTGCTTTCTTAAACATTGTTTGTTGTTGTTATTTTTTTAATGAACTGGATGAAGATCTACTTGGGATGCATAACAATGATGTTCATTATTTAAAGATCTGTAAAGGGTTCAAGTTTGGGGTGACTGAATGAAAAACTCATAAAATCTCAAGGAACTACAACATTAGACTAAACCTAGTAAAAAATGTAAATGGTACTATAGATGAACATCAAACTAACTGTACAAAACAGGATAGGGAGGTCACTTGATTTAACAATAGAACTTACAGAAAGAAAGTGTGAAGAGGTAACTGGCAGTATATGAATCAAGAGAATAATATGGCTACTAAAAATAGCTATTCCCATTTGCAAAAGTATAAAACAATTCAAATTTAGTATTTTATAGGCAATTTCAATTCTCTATACCTCGAGTTTGGTTCTCTGTTTTCAATATTACTCTTTAAATAAAATATTAATTCTAGAATATGATTAGAAATAAACAGGACAATAAAGGATCTGGGTATATTCAGCTCAGAAATGGAAAGAATGTGGGTAGAAAATTAGATGCCCCACCATGTAGAAAAGGTCCGTTTAGCGCCAAGAGATAGCACTGGATCAGTGAGCAGAAAATAGACCTCAAAAATTAACCAAACCAAATCTAATCCAACACTGAAGGGACTCCAGAAATAATGATTTCCTTATCATTAGAATTGTATAAAAGTAATCAGAAGGGTTCAGGGGTGAAAGGGCTGGGACTTAGAGGTGATTATTGTGAAAGGGAGTTGGAAATGTCACTTACCACTTTTAAGGTCTTTATAGCCCATAATTGGAAAATGAATATCTAATTATGCAAATATATGGATTGGATTTTGGAGTAATTGGAGTCCCTCGTCCCCCCCAAATGGGAATTTTTCCCAATGCACCTACACAAGATATAAATATAATTTACTCAGAATGAAAGTGTTCTGGAAACTTGCCTATGCCTCTGGTCATGGAATTTATGATCAAATATTAATATATTTTAATGTTTCTATAAAGAAAATACTTTTGATTTTAGGATGAATTGTGAAACTCATAATATTGTGAATTTGATGAATACTATATACATAGATATGTAAATATTATCTTTATATTTGATAAAAAATCATTCACTATCCAAGAGTGATTTACAGTGGTCATCTCTTTTTTATTTTGTTTTGTTTTTTACCTAATGAAAAGCTTTTACAGTTAAAGTATTGACTATGATATGATATGGTAGGAGAAAAGATGATTTAGATTTACCAAGAATGAGAAACAATATTTTTTTTCCTCACCCTCATGTGGTTCAAGATCTCATACCCAACGTTAGTGCCATTTTATCTGAATAAAGTCCAATCTCCCATTGAAACAGCCTTGTTTTGTTCTAAAACAAGGAAAACAGCATTGCTTGCTGTTTTAACATGTACACTCTCCTTTTCTTCACCTTCTTCTGTAGTTCTACTACAGCATATAACATAAGTAAGGGTGAATGGCTTTATGAAGTGTATATAGCCCTGCACATATTTTCTTTTTCTGTATATTCTTCTTCTCCTTCTTCTCCTTCTCCTTCTTTCTTCTTCTTCTTCCTCTTCCTCCTCCTCCTCCTCCTCCTCCTCTTCTTCTTCTTCTTCTTCTTCTCCTCCCCCTCCTCCTCCTCCCCCTCCCCCTCCTCCTCCTCCTCCTCCTTCTTCTTCTTCTAGCAGTTGTGTTAGATTGGATGATGGCTCCCAAAAGATGTCCACCAAGAACCTTGCTTGGGGAAAGGGTCTTTACAGACACATTTAATTTAAAGAAATCAAGATGAAATTGTCTTGGATTACCTGGGTGGCTTTAAATTCAGTGATATGTGTCCTTCAAGAAAAGAAGACTTAGACACAGAAGGAGAGACCATGTGATGAGGGTGTTAGAAATTAGGGTCCTGTTGCCACAAATCTTGGAAAATCTGGAACAACAAAATTGAGAGAAGTAAAGAATGCTTCTCTTAGAGACTTGAAAATGGAGTGTGCTGCCCACACTTTGTTCTGACTTTCCATCTACAGAACCATGAGGAAATAAATTTCTGTTGTTTTAAATCACCAAGCTTATAGTTTATGCAGTAATATGAAAAAACTAATACAGCCATCATTTGCGTTTGACCAGTCTTCCTTCCTTTTTTTTTTTTTTAAAGATTGCATTTATTTATGAGCAGAGCGTTTATTTATTGACAGAGATTGAGAGAGCACAAACAAGGGGAACAGCAGGCAGAGGGAGAGGGAGAAGCAGGCTCCCTGCTGACCAGGGAACCCAGTGGGGGGCTCGATCCCAGCCTGGGATCATGACCCGTGCTGAAGGCAGGTGCTTCACCAGCTGAGCCACCAGGAGCCCCAGACTAGTATCTTACATCTAAAATCTGAAGATTTCATATTCAGGCATCAAAAAGAAATAAATACAAGAGAAAATTCAGTCAGAAAGTTAGATTACCTGACACAGTAACTAATGGCCTGCAAAGAAAGACAGGAAAGTAGGAATTAGTGAGAAACTGGAAAAGCTCTTTGGTCTCCTGGCAAATATAGGGAGCTGCCTGTGGTATTTTTAAACTTTTGACTCAGAGTGATTTTTTTTTTTTAATGATGAATGGTTTTAGATGTTTATTTCTAAAAGGAATTATGGACACTAATAGTGAAATATGTAAAAAAAAAAAAAAAGTTAAAAAGTCGCCTCCACTCTGGTCCTAGAATAGCAAACATTCAGTCTTCACTGGTAGTTTACTTAATGTGCAAGGCATATGTCAGCTCTCTTAAATCCAATTTTTAGGTAAAGCAAGTGAAATGCAAAGTGGTTAAAAGAAGCTACTTCAGGCTTGTTGCCATTAAAAAAAATATACACTAGGCAGGCCTAAGTGTTCCTACCCTGTGGCCAGTAATCTATCACACAGCTGCCACATTCCTTTAAATATTAAAATGATGAAATATGGAGTAGACATGCCATGGAAATAAAATTGGCTATAACAGTGGGAGAGAAATGGAAATTAGTCCAGCGACATATACAAATTTTGTCAGGCATGCTGATTGTCCAAATGAGATTGAAGGCCGTTAATTTATAAGAATACCCAGCTACAAAGTAGATGGTATAGACTGAAACTAGCTTGTGATTTGAAGAGAAACATGTGGTACACTTGAAGTTGAATTGTTACTAATGCACATAGAGACTGGCAAACATAATAGCATGGGAATTTTATTTTCAGGACAACCAGATCAAGTCTGCCAGATCAAAGATTTTAGATCCTTAAATAGTTTGCTGTTAAAAAAATTAAATGAAAACTCATGAGCTAAGGCAATAATTGCGATAAAAACATAATTAGGGTATAGATTTTTTTTATGGATACACAAATTTTATATGCAGAAAATTGTATGACACTGACATCATGTGATTTACTAACTAAAAATAATCCATTAACTATAGAGAATTTGGTGTATTTTTTTTTACAAATTTTTATTTAAATACCAACTAGTTAACATACAGTATAACATTAGTTTCAGGTATAGAATTTTGTGATTCAACACTTACATACAACAGTGTGTGGACATTCTTATTATTTTTCTTTTTTACAAACAAATTTTAGAATCAGTTTCTCAAGTTTCATAAATAAGACTAATAAATATTTTATTGGGATAGCATTGGATTTATGGATGAATACTTTTTTCACTTTCTAAAACTATTTGCCTAACGTTATAGGCAGATTTTGAATTTAATCAAGTAGTTTTTTTATAATTATCACTATGTTCATTTTAATCTTTCCTTCACTAGTCTAATGTATCAAGGAACCAACCTGAGTTCAGGGGTGGAGATGAGAAAGACAGAAATACAAAGAATGGGATCGGAGGGTCTCAGCTGATGCTGAGTCGATGTTTATTTGTTTACAGCAGTTTTATATGATTCAAGCACAATACAATCACTTGGGAGTCACCTTGATCATTGCATAGATAATTCAATAGAACAGTCAACTGGACAATCTACCTAGTGAATAAGAGTTTCCTCATTTTTCATTGTTACACTACATTGCTACATTGCATCAGATCAAATAGCTTAAAGGCAAATCTATTTTTCTATGCCTATTTCCTGCCATGTGGTTTGTGTGCCTCTGCAAGCTGTGGTTATGACAGTGTTTTAGGGCTGAACTGTGGTGGGTGGGGCTGGTCCCTGACCTAGCCATAAGACCGCAAGGACCCTATCAGCTTTCTGTCTGGTCACCACACTAATGGTTTGATACACTGATAGAGAATATCTGCTTTGGTAATATATTGCTGGAACAGAATAGCTAATAATAAAACCAAAAAAATTGCACTTATGGTCACATGTAAATGAATCTCTATTCCTGTTATTTTATATTTGTTTTAGTATCAGAGCTTTTCTGGATTTATAAAATGACATTTTCTATATTCAACAATGTATAATTTCTTGGAAACAGTTATAGGGATGTTAGAAAGAATTTATAAATAAAGCCATTTAGAATTAGAGTTTCTATGAAGGTAATTTGGGAACCATTTTAATTTTTTTCCTGTCACATTGTACAGTTTGGATTTTAAAAATTTCAGGCAATTTTTATCATTAAAAGAATTAGAACAACTTATTTGTGTTGATAGTTTCAAAATGTTTAAAATGTACATATAACATTATGCACTGTCCTCAGTATAAAAGCAAAATAAAACAGGTCTTTCCCCTGCAGCTGCATCCTTCATTTCTACTTTATATCTTTATTTTTAATCTGCTATTTCTCCAGGAAGTTGTCCATATTTTGTTTTATTTTATTTTTTGGAAGCAGTCTATATTTTAAACTAAGGTTTGAAATTCTGCCTTTTTTCAAATCTTCATTGTGGTTATTTTGCTAAGCCTTAACATTATTTATTCATTATTTCTAATTTTTGATTTGTGAAATGAGGAAATTATTTAAGTCAGAGGTTTTTTTTTAAATGTTATCATATACTTGTTTATGTTTTGTAAGTGCTAATGGGTAATAGTCTTATTGCTGTTATATTTTAGATATTCTGTAGATAAAATTTAAAGCTTCTCAAGTATAATTATTCAGATGCATGTTTTGTTATTTTCCAATCTGTTGAAATAATTTTGCTCAAACTTGTTAAAATGCATTATTATTTCAGTGACAAATATGAACCTTGAATGATGCATTTGCTTCAAGCTCTGATGGTTGGGTAATGAACTCTATTTACATTCCTTATTCTATACAATGCTTGACACTTATTTAGTGCTTAATAATGGTGGTACCATTAGCAGTTCTTATCTATATTATTGCTTTCATTATTCCCAAAGAAAGTTATCTGCACTTTATGACATTTGATTTGTGGCACAGTATATAAACATGTACACAAATATTCCAGGGGCATTTGTTGTAAAGATATATCATATTTATTATAGTAGATACTGATTATTCAAAAATATTCATACTAACACCTTTCCTATAAAAGTCTTCATTTTTCATTAAAAAAATCTCATTATGAAAGCATTAGAGATGTAAGAGGTTTTCCTAGTATATTTTTCTTTAAGTTATCCAATTAAATGGTCTATGTGTGAATTAAGTTTCTCCCATTATTTTGCCTCTCTTGTTTATTTCATTCTGTGCTCCACAGTTCAAAACTTCCATAATAATATTATATAATATGAAAAGTATACCTAATATTTAATGTAATGTGTACCATTACAGAATAACTTGAACCTTGTTTAATGTCATTTTCTCTTGACACAAACATATTTACAATTGATATGAGGCATGGGTCTAAGAAATTTAAAATAAGAAATTATTTATTAAGTGAGCAAGTTTAAACATATGTATATTTAAAATCACTTGCCTTAAAATAACATGATTGGCATATTTTTCTTTCATTACTAATGCTTGAGGAGGAAGGTAAAATAGCATCCAATTTCACAGTGAAATATAGGCTATGAAACATGAAACTCACTCTAATTGAATTAATTGAAAATTTATAGCTTGGGATAAATATACTAACATAATGCTAATGGTTGTATTGCTAAATGTTTCAAATAATATTTTCTCAATTCAACATCTGTTTTTTTTTAAGTGTGTTGAAAAGTGTCTTTTTTCAAATAAAAGACCCAAATTTGCTATTAAATTATAGAAAGTATGTCCCATTTGACTGTTTCCATTGTGGGATAGAATAACATTTCTATCTAATAAACATCACTGATTTAAAGAAAGTCTTTATGGAGCACCTGGGTGGCTCAGTGGGTTAAGCCTCTGCCTTCAGGCTCAGGTCATGATCTCAGGGTCCTGGGATAGAGCCCTGCATTGGGCTCTCTGCTCAGCAGGGAGCCTGCATTGCCCCCCACCCACCGCCACCTTCTGCCTCTCTGCCTCCTTGTGATCGCTCTCTGTCAAATAAATAAATAAAATCTTAAAAAATAAAAGAAGGTCTTTATGAAATGTGCTACCATTAATACGAGATTATGATATGAATAGAACAATCTTAAAGATTGTTTGTCATTAGAAAAGAAGATTCAATATCTGTTTCATTAGAAAGTGATTTAATCTGACTTAAGGAAAAGATAAAATGAAATAGCTTCCTTGGGTTTATTAAGGAGCAGTGTGGGCGACAGCCTATAGAATTATATGATCAGAGATGATCAGAGTACAAATTGGACAATGACTTTATGCTTCCAAACTTGTGTTTAATTACTTGCTGAGGCAAATTTAGAAACTAACTGCACAATAGCACTGTAATTATAAGCTAGATGAGTTGGAATGCATATTGCTGATAATTTACAAATTGATTTTTATTTATGAAGAATGTAGTAAAGTGCTTGTACAGGGTGGGCTTATTCAGGAATCACACATTATAATTACCTGTCGTCATATTTAGTCTCATTTTTAAGCTTAAACATCCAAACCATTTTAATTATCAGTAAGCAAAAGTTGAACCTTTCCTCATCCAAGACAGTAACTATGCTTTGATTTGAACTCAATTTTACCAATATTAAATGGTCTTATTTATTCTCAACTATTTGCTTTTGTATTTTATTTATGACATTCCTAAGGAAGAAAAAAATACCTCTAGTTATTAAGAGGCCAAAAAAAAAAAAAAAAAAAGGCAGGCTCTACTGAGATTTCCTGCCAGAATTTTAGTGTTCAGATTTGACAGAGCAGACAAGCAAAACCTCTCTCAGAGAACAATGTCCTTTTGGGGACATAGCATCATGGGGTCTTCGTGCAGCATCAAGGAAGCACTTGGCACTTGACCTGATTTGCTTGATTGCATGAAAACCCACACAGAACAAAACCTTTCTCAATTTTGAATCTCTTACCCTTCGCACTGTACTTAGCATACCCAGTAAGTGCCTTCAAACCCTGAATGGAAAAGGTTAAGAGTGAAATGTACCAAGTGTGTCACTGGTAGGGTAAGCACCCTCCTCCCAGTGCTCTCCAAGCAGTCCACAACCCTGGTGCAGTTACACCATCAAATAGGCACTCACTCACAGCTTTGACTAGACTTGTATGAAAACAAACAAACAAGCTGGAAGAGTTCAGCCAAGGAGTCTTGGAATCTCATCTTCTGTGCTTGATTTCAGATTCCTTAGAGATAATAAAAGATTGAAGTGAAAAAGACTAAGATATAAATATTCCTCCAAAACAGTTACACATTTGCAGAAAACAAGAAACAATGGAGTTTGGAGATTAACTTAACTATCTTGGGAAATAATTACCAGATATGCATTTTGATTTTATCAAACATAAATTGTAGCTGACCTGAAGAATGGATGGCAAAGTGAAAGTGTTGCATTTATGAATAATTTATTTTGAGCTCTGCATATTGCTATGCTATGGGGATACATTTTGTAATAGAAAAAAATATATTTTTAATTAGAATGATGTTGTGTAATCATGAAAATTATTCTTGAGAAGAGTAATGCATCCATTATTGAAACTGTGCAGGGTGTTGAGGTCAATTGTTGCTGTGTTTGCCTAGTCACTGAGTCAATCAGAGAACAGAATGATGGTCTAAAATGATGTGGTGCAAGGGTTGAAAGCATGAGCACCATTCTGTCTTGGGGCAACCTTCCATTCCTTAGGGAACAATTAGTAACTATCCATCAACTGAGATTGAAATGTAGCAATAAAGAAAGATAAGTATCCTAGGGACGCAAACACAGTGAGAAACTGAAGAAACACATGAAACTAAAGTTTAAGTCTAACAGCAATGTAAGCATAATTTCAGAAATATTCAATGCTAAATCTAAAAAAAAAAAATCCATTAACTAATGCTGTCATTTTCAAGTTTATGGCTTGTCCTTCACTTTTATTGAGGATATAAGAAAGGAAAATGGTTTTGTCTTAAAAATTCAGCACCTAGATTATATATGAGTGTGGAATTCCTGCACTTTGATATAGCACACTTTATCAAGCACACAAAAATCATATCAGGGTTTTTGTTGCTTTGTTGCTTGGTTGATTTATTTGTTTTCAGGCTAAATTGAATTCAAGGCAATAGCATCAAGGAGAACACAGGGCTATTTTTATTGTAAAACACAGTCCATTATGAGGTTATGTATGGGAAATTATAACATAAAATATTTGAAATAAAATATTCATGGATTTGAGGTTTGCTTTGTAAGTCCATAAAAGCCATGAAGACTTTACCGGAAACTATATATAAACATATACCATTCACATAAGAACATACAAATATCATATTGCATATGATTTTTAGGAGGACATACAAAATAAACAATAATAAAGAAAACAGTAAAAAAAAAAGAAAAAAAAAAGAAAAACCTAGCAAGGAATACATAGAAAGTACAGGATAAAAACTAGCAAATGTTATAATAAGAAATATTTTTTTAAAAAGAGAGTATCTTGTGCCTGAATGTTTGTCTTTGCCTGAATATTGGAACAGTGAAACTAACTTATTACAATAGAAATTTAAGAAAATATACTGAATTTTAAATAATACAATAGAAATCTGAAGAAGAATGTGAAAAATGCTAAAACCCAATTCTAAAAGAAAAATAAATTGACCAGATTAAAATATGCTAACATAAGAAAATTAACTTCTACTAGTTTTGGGGGGTGTATGATGTGCCAGAAGCTACTTAAGTACTAATTAACACATTTATTCTTTACAAAAACCTTTGAGGTAGATAAAGAAATTGAGGATTGGAGAAGTCTCACAATAGAAATTAACTTATCTGGGATATAAACACAGATAACCTGCACCAGAACTCAATGTATTACCTAGTATGTTATACTGCCTAGAACTGTAGTAATTAAAACTGGAAACTGCTCAACCAATAGCAGGTTGGTGGGCAGAAAAAGTATTCCAGAAACAGAACTGCTTATATAAAATCATACTTTGTATATAAAATGACGTCTCACAAATAAATCAGTGTTATTTGAGCACCAGGACAAAATGATTAATTGGAGAGGAATCTTAAATAATAGACAACACTACTCCTTTGGTGAAATCTAATGGTTTCTGACTTCACTCAGTGTTGAAGATAACATTCTTCCAAGGACCTACAAAGATCAAAATTATCTGGCCCTCTGTCAGATGCCCAAGATCCACTTGCTATGATTCCCTTTTAGTAACAGAACCCAAGGGTTTTACTGGGCACATGGAAATCCCATCTGGTATCATATTTCTCAGACTCCTGTGCAGGTGGATTGCTATGTGGTGAAGTTTTAGTCGTGCTGCACAATCGAGAACACAATGTGTGAAATATCAGCTCACGGACTTTAAAAGGTAATTTCTTGCTTTCCACTTCTTTTCTTTCTCACTTTTCTATACCCTGGAACCTTGGAATACAGACTTGGTGCTGGTGACCCTGCTTTGATCATGAAATGAGAGCAAGACTTTAAAAAATAATGAAACAATGTGACAGAAGGAAACTGGGTATTGCATGAACCTGTGATTAAGTGTTGCTTACCCATCTGAAACACCTGCTTGTGTTTGAACTGTTGTGTGCAAGAAAAATAAATGTACCCTGTGTGTGAGTCACTCTATTTTTTGTTCTCTTTGTGGCAACATATATCCTAATTTGTAATAGTTTCTTTGCTATCTCTCCAATCTCATCTCTTACCACTTCCCCTCATTATTAATTTCAATAGCTGCAATAGACTCTGCTGTTTCTCAAAATAGAACAATCCCAATTCAAGAACTTTTGCTTCCTCTTCCTTATGCTTCTCCTCACACATAACCCATAGCTTGCTCTCACACTTCTTCAAGCTTCTGTTTAAATATTAAGAAAACAGGGAGATTTTCTGACTAAAGTGTATATACCACTCCATATCTCCCTAACCTCCCTGATATTTATGGATTCTCTCCCCCATTGTGCATTGCTTATATAATTCCTAATAAAATGAACATTTTCCTTTTTTATTTTTATTTTTTTTCTTTTTTTTAAATGGACATGAAACTGTCGTAAAATCAATCGTATGTTAGATAACTAAGAAACATCAGTAAGACACATGAAATTAAAATACTATAAATAATAACCTTTGATTAAAATTCAAGGAAATGAGAAATTAAATGGAACATTAATGGAAAGTTTACAAGAAAAGAAATCATATAAATACATGTAAAATCAAGAAGAAATCTCCAATGGAGAAAAGACAGTCTCTTCAACAAATGGTGTTGGGAAAATTGGACAGCGACATGCAGAAGAATGACATTGGACCATTTCCTTACTCCACACACAAAAAATAGACTCAAAATGGATGAAAGACCTCAATGTGAGACAGGAATCCATCAAAATCCTTGAGGAAAACACAGGCAGCAACCTCTTCGACCTCAGCCGCAGCAACTTCTTCCTAGAAACATCACCATAGGCAAGGGAAGCAAGGGCAAAAATGAACTATTGGTACTTCATCAAGATTAAAAGCTTTTGCACAGCAAAGGAAACAGTCAATGAAACAGAAAGACAACCAACAGAATGGGAAAAGATATTTGCAAATGATATATCAGATTAAGGGCTAGTATCCAAAATATATATATATAAAAAAAAACTTATTGAAATCAATACCCAAAGAACAAATAATCCAATCAAGAAATGGGCAGAAGACATGAACAGACATTTCTTCAAAGAAGACATCCAAATTTCAAACAGACACATGAAAAAAGTGCTCAATATCACGCAGTATCAGGGAAATACAAATCAAAACCACAGTGAGATACCACTTCACACCAGTCAGAATGCCTAAAATTAGCAAGTCAGGAAATGACAGATGCTGGCGAGGATGTGGAGAAAGGGGAACCCTCCTACACTGTCAGAGGAATGCAAGCTGGTGCAGCCACTCTAGAAAACAGGATGTGGGTTCCTCAAAAGTTGAAAATAGAGCTACCCTATGACCCAGCAATTGTACTACTGGGTATTTATCCCAAATATACAAACGTATTGATCAGAAGGGACACATACACCCCAATGTTTATATTGGCAATGTCCACAATAGCCAAACTATGGAAAGTGCCTAGATGTCTATTGACAGATGAATGGATAAAGAAGATTATATATATATATATATATATATATATATATATAGTCATAATAGTCATATATATATATGACTATTATGCAGCTATCAAAAATGAAATCTTGCTGTTTGCAATGATGTGGATGGAACTAGAAGGTATTATACTAAGTGAAATAAGTTAATCAGAGAAAGACAATTATCATATGATCTCACTGATATGAGGAATTTAAGAAACAAGACAGAGGATCATAGAAGGGAGAGAAAAATGAAATAAGACAAAACCAGAGAGGGGACAAACCATAAGAGACTCTTAATCATAGGAAACAAACAGGGTAGTTGGGGTATAATGGAGTGGGAGAGATGGGGTGGCTGGGTGTTGGACATTGGGGAAGGTATGTGCTGTGGTGAGTGCTGTGAATTATGTAAGACTGATAAATCACAGACCTGTCCCTCTGAAACAAATAATACATTACATGTTAAAAAAAAAAAAGAAATATATAGCACCCAACAAGTTAAAATTCACAATATCTGACATCCAATTAAAGATTATCAGACAGAAAAATACAATTCTTAACATGAAGAAAAATAAAAACAATCTAAACTAGCTAATAACTGGTCAAACAAACAAACAAACAAAAACCCACTAGAATTAGCAGGTATAGACAATGGGGCGTTATTATACTCATATCCAATTTGTTCTGAATGTGTTTCAAGGTCGTGAAAGATTAAAAAGATCCACCAGGGATATGAAGAGGGAAAATTACACTATCTGAGATAAAAAATGCACTGGATGAAATTAAAACACATTAGGCATTGCAAAAGTAAACATTAGTGAATTTGAAATTATAACAATAAAAACTACCAACAATAAAACATGGGGAGAAAAAATAATTTAATCAGTAAGCTATGGGATTTCATGCCCCCTAAATATTGGTATAATTAGATTCCCAGAAGGAGATGGGTAGGCAGAAATATATTTAAAGAAATAATAGTAGATTTCCAAATTTGGAGAGAATTGTGAATGGCCATATCTAAGAATCTCAAAAAACAAACAAAAATGCAAGAAACATAAAGAAAACTATACCAAAACATAATAGAAAAATTGCTCAAAAGTTATGATAGCAAATATTAAAAGCTGCCAGAAAAATAAAAAAGACACATTATCTACAGATTAGTGATGATACAAAGATACACATGACAATATATTTCTCTTCAGAAATATTGCAAAAGACATTACACTATTAAAAGAAAAAACAAAAACCCAAATAAATAAATAATAATAGGGTCAATCCAGAATTTTGTACCAGACAAAAATATGCCTCATAGAGAAGAAAATTGTTTTTTTTCCGACACACAAAAGTTAAAAGAATTTATAACTAGAAGAATTGGAATAAACAAACAAGGAAACACAAAACAAAATCTATTAATAGAAGTCTTCCAGGGGAGCCTGGGTGGCTCAGCAGGTTAAGCCTCTGCCTTTGGCTCAGGTCATGATCTCAGGGTCCTGAGATTGAACCCTGCATCGGGGCTTTCTGCTCAGCAGGGAGCCTGCTCCCCGCACCCCCTGCCTGTGTCTCTGCCTGTTTGTGATCTCTGTCAAATAAATAAATAAATCTTAAAAAAAAAAAAAAAAAGAAGTCTTCCAGGCAGAAGGGAAATCACAGCAGGAAGAAATCTGGATCTACACAAACAAGTGAAAGCCCTAACAATGATAACTATGTGAGGAAATGTGTCTAATACTTACCAAGTAGTTGGTTTGACAATCATAATATAAAGGCCTAAATATTATTATCTTGTTACACTATACATCAAGTGGTAGATTACCATTTGAATATAGACTGTGATGAATTAAAGATGCATATTATTGTTGCCCTAAAGCAACAACCAAAATAACCCTAGAAAATCTTATACCTAACATGCAGTAAAAATTTAACCTCACACAAAAAGTGTCTGTTTTTTGCCTGCCCCCTCCCCCACCACTTCCTTTGAAGACAACCTTTGTGTCATAGCCTTGGGCTAGCCAGAGAGTAATAACGTGGTTTAGGGTGAAGGAAAGCCACACCAAAAACAGCCATTAATGTGAGTATGGGAGGACATGGAGACTGAAATCAACCATGTGGGCAATCAAATTAAACCTACTTAGTGGAGCCCCAATAAAATCTCGGAACACTGAGGTTCAGGAGAGCTACCATGTGAGAAACACTCTTGTAGTTTCCCACATGACATCAAAAATTCAATGCATCTTGACTCCATAGAGAGAGGATAATCGAAGTTCCATATGTAACTCTTCCCCAGACTCCAATGTGCTTCTTCCCCAGACTGTCTTTAGTCTGTGTCTTTTCCCCATAATAAACTGTAACTGTAAGCAGAATAGCTTTAAGTCAGTTATGTGAGTCCTTCTAGTGAATGACCCAAGTTGAGGAAGACTTAGGAACCTACTTGTGATGGTTAATTTTTAGTTGTATGTGTCAACACGGCTCAACTATAATATCCAGTTGTTTAATCAAACACTGATTTAAATTTTGCTGTGAAGGTATTTTGTAGTTGTGATTCCTATCCATGATAAATTGACTTTAAAAAAGCACATTATCTTAAATAACATCAGTGGGCTTCATAAATAAGTTTAAAGCTTAGGAGGAAAACCAAGTTTCTTGGAGAGAAAAGAAATTCTGCCTGAAGAATGGAGATTTAAAGCATGTCAGAGTTTCCAACCTACAAGCCTTCCCTACTGATTTTAGCTTGGATAGCATACCCAATCACATGAGTCAATTCTTTAAGATTAATCTCTTTGTATCCTGTTTTCAGTAATAAAGACACCACTAAAAGTCTATGGCATGATGTAGCAACAGAGATTAACAAAATATCACCATTAGCTAGTCCTTATCAATACTTATTAAAAGGTAAATTTATGAGTAAATGTATATTTCACACCTTAAAATATTTTTGTCAAAATTATGAATATTATGAAATTGGCTTGTTGTTTGTAACTCTGCTAGATCAAGTGGGAAAAGACAGGGATAAGATCAGGGCTTCAAACTCTTGACTTAAAACTATGTCATCATTTGGTCAGTAGGGACCTGATAACCTTTATGTTCCATATGACCTACTCTGGTCCCTTACAATGATGGCATTGTTGATTGGACCTACTGAGCCAGAAGTAGCAATTATTCTAAACTTCTTGGGAAGACATTTGATGATCAGAGGATGGAAGAAATTTCTGACAAAAAATCCAGGGGCCTTCCACCTCAGTCAAATTTCTAAGGGTTCAGTGGTGCATGACACGGTAAGATATCCACCTTATTCTAAGGGGAAGAATAAGTTATAGTACCTGGCCTTTCCTACAACTAAAAAGAAGGCACAATTTCCATGGCATGTGCTAATCTATTTACTGAGTGACCCAAAACCTGATAGTTTTGAGTAATGTCCAGAACCAGAGAAGGCTCTGCTGCAGGTCCCAACTGCGCTGTTCTTCCAGTTGATCTCTATGACCTAGATAATCCAACAGTACCTGAAGAAGCAATGGCAGATAGGGATTCTGTTGGGAGGCTTTGGGGGTGAATCATAGAGTAGGCCTTGAGGATTTTGAAACAAATGTCTATCTTCCTCTAAGAAAAGTATTTCCTCTCTAGAAAAAGCTCTTGGTCTGGGTCTGAGCCTTAATCAAGACTAAATGCTTAATAATGGGCCACCATCCTGCACTGCCCATCACGTACTGGATGCTATCTAATTCACCAAGTCATAAAGTTGGGAGTACTCAGCTTCCATCATGAAAGGGGTAGCACTTTTTATCTGACTAAAATAGATATTTTCTATGGATATAGATTGGCTTTCCCTGCATGAAGGGTTTGTGTCAAAGCTACCATGTGATTACTTACAGAATGCCTTATCCATGGTCATGATAATCCACACATCATTATTTCTAATCAAAGAACTCACTTCACAGCAAATGAAGGGCAAAAAACAGCCAATGCTTATGGAACTCACTCGTCTTACTGTGTTACCATCATCATGGACCATTTGCCTTGATAGAGGAGTGGACTAGCCTTTTGAAGATACAATTGCAATGCCAGCTAGGTGGCAGTACCTTGTAAGGCTGTGTCGAATTTCTCGAGAAGCTATTTATGCTCTGAATCAGTGTCAAATAGATGGTGCTTTTATCTCCAGGATTCATGGGTTCAGGAATCAAAGGATGGAAATGAGACTGGCACCCCTCACTATTACCCTAATGACCCACTTTCTTCATCTTTCTTTCTTTCTTTCTTTCTTTCTTTCTTTCTTTCTTTCTTTCTTTTCTTCTTTCTTTCTTTCTTTCTTTCTTTCTTTCTTTCTTTCTTTCCTTCTTTCTTTCTTTCTTTCCTTCCTTCTTTCTTTCATTTCTACTCCATGACCTTATTTTCCACTAGTCTAGAGATTGTACTTCCGAAGAAAGGCATATTTACACCAGGAGACACAATAACAATTCAACTGAATTGAAGTACAAATCCAACTTACTTTGACAATTAGTGTTGTTATTTCCAAATTAATACTTAGTACTAACATGTATCTTTCATAAACTGTATATAGGATAGTTAGTGTAAGTTACAAAGCATATTGAAGACATCTGATCTAATACTGTTAGCAAGTTCTGTGAGTCATTCTAATGAATTATCAAGCCTGAGGGAATTTTAGGAACCTCTCTATCATAATTTTTTATCAACTTGTCCAAGCTATAGTTGACAAAACACTAATTAATCAAACTAGGCTATAGTTGATCAAACACTAATTAGGGGTGTTTGGGTGGCTCAGTCGGTTAGGCTCTAACTCTTGATTTTGGCTCGGGTCATGATCTCAAGGTTATAAAATCAAGCCCTGTGTAGGGCTCAGGCTCAGGGGTGGGCATGAACCCATGCTGGGCGTGAACCTGCTTAAAATTCTCTTTACTCCTTCCCATTCATGCTCGCTCTCTCTCTCTAAAGCAAACAAAAAACAACACCTTAAAAGTGATTATCTAGGTTTTGATGTGACAGTATGTTGTACTTGTGGTTAACATCTACAATTAGTTGACTTTAAGTAAAGGGGATTACCCTCCGTAATGTTGGGTGGACCATTATCCAATAACTGGAAAAATATATCAGTAAATAGCTTCAAACTAGTGAAGAGTTATTTTTTCAGTTCTCTCCAGTATCTCTCTCAAGTGTTTTCCAGTCTAAACACTATAATTCTAATTAGCCCATATCATCTCTTTCACGGCTTTAGAGTCATTGGTCATTGGTGGTTCCCAGTGGTCCTGGTTTCTATTATTCAGAAGACTGCATTCTTCAGCAGCTTGGCCTACCAGTTTTCCTCCCAGCCAAGTTCTTTCTGCATATAGATGATGCCCTTATTTGATATGCCTCCTTGATTTGGCCTAGTCACTTCCACAGAGGTTCCTTCCTTTCTATATCTCTGATGACAGAGCTCCAAAGTAGATCAGGATGTGCATATTATCACTGCTGGTAGTGCCCACATCAGAAGAGGAATGGAAACCCACTCCTGTTCTCTGATCCTAGGATTCCCTGACCTCACCAGGAGCTGAGCACCACATTGCTGAAGAAATGGAGTGCACATCTGGTGCCCAGAATGTGATCTCTCCTGTATTTTTCTTCCCATCTTGAGTCATGGTTATCTCTTCATTCTGTTTTGCATTACTGCAGAGACCTTCTTGCCTAGCATGGCTCCTCCAAATCTGGGAGATGCTGAACTTCTGTGTAGGAAGGTATAACCAACTTACCACTGAGCTTTGCTCACAGTCTTCCATGACGTATCCTTGCATTTTTTTGGTGGATGGGTAATGGCAAGGAAACCTCTTTGCCAGGGGCCAGGAAATGTGGGTGATTGATATTTCCTTGCTACTTTTTTTTTCCCTCTACACCTAGTCTTGTTTTTAAACATTTTTTGCATCAAAAATGTATACCTTAGTGTATATCTTTCAGAGAGATAGAGCTTGGGGAAGCACTTCACTGTAGTCTGTCAACTTAGAGAGGGCCTCTGAGTGTGCTTCATGGAACTTGAGTACCAATCAATATTACTTAAGATGTTATAATGTGAATTTTCCTGGTGAGGCAACTCTTAGATATAATCTTTATTCAAAACACTTTATGTGTTTGAAAGCAAGTTTATTATCATCTAGTATAAAGAACCATGATGCTTAAAATACATCAGTGGATGTTTTAGAGTTCATTATTTTACCAGGCTTGTTGAATAAAGGAATTTACTCAATGTTCTTTTTTTTTTTTTTTTTGCCAAAATATAGGTTTATAATGTAGTCCCACCATAATCTATCTCCATGGATATTACATTTAAAAATATTTAAATTTAATTTGTAAGAGGTTTGATGACTGATTTTTAAAATTGAATTATCCCCCATTTAACTAACCACAACTACTTAGAATTAATAAGTAAGTTTTTAAATAAATATAATTAACATTGAGAAAATTACATTTTCTCATTCAGTGAAATTGACATTTCATGTAAAATTCTAATGTATTGACCATGTTTTCACTGCATAAATTTGAGATATATATAGATATAGACATATAGATATATATTGCCCCCATTTTATATATATATATATATATATGTGTATATATATATATATATATATATATTAGGAGATGGGAGAAATTCTTGCTTCCAGCTCCAGAGATCTACACAGGAGATGAGGAACAAGTTTCCAACAGAAGAACTGTCCAGCTCCACAGGATCACAAAACCATAGCTGCTTAATCTGCTCTTCTTATTGCTCTTTTCTTCTTTCTTTGGGCTCAGAAGTGGAGAAGATGCCTGTTTATGCACAAAAGCAGCTAGCAAAAATGTATTTCATTTCTGTATGTTCAGAACTTAACCTTTATACATTATTTGCTTTGATTATTCTAACTCTACAAATTATTCTAACTCTACAAATAAGTGACATCTATTTAAAGTTAGATTGTAGAAGCCCTTTTTTTTCTTTTATTTTTTCTAGAAGGCCCTTTTAGATGAGATTAATTTTTAAAGAAAGAATTTTTATAAGTGATCCCTAATACTTCCTTACTATAGTTCTGAATAGAGTGTGTCCCTTTCTTTGTAGTGACCCCACTAAGAGTGATGTTTGGCATTAACCCTGCACCAGGATACTTTTATCACAATATTCACATTTGTTGGTTCACAATCTCCTTGGGAACTTCTTGGGTGACATCTGAAACTGATTTCCAGTGGAGATCAGGGAGATGCCAAAGAAAGAGGCAGACAAATCCAGAAAGGCAGGTGGCAGGTATAGAAAGCAAGGAACTTACATATGTGGCTTATCTTGGGCAGCCACAAGACAATGAGATTTCCACCTCAGCCTGCCCAATCTTAAAATTTATATAGAGGTCTTATCTGGGTTCCGTCACACACTCAGTCCGGATTGCCTCTATACCACCACATTTCTGTGACCTTGGAAAGCAAGTGGCATGCACATGACAAGGACAGGGGAGGGGGTGAGAAGACTCTAACTGCCCAGATGAGCTCATGTATCAGCTCATGGTTATGTCTTCTTGAGGACCTCCACTAATAGCATTGCTCCAAACTCCCTTGCAAATTTAGAATGCATGGGTTGTTTCTTGGAATTCAATCCTGACTATTGCATAACAGCATATAAACTATTTCACATATGTGGCGAATTGTTTTGTCACTTGCAGAAATCAATGCATGTCCTACTCATGTATCTGTTCCATTTTGATCTATTTCAAGATTCTTTTCACAATTCAGACTGTAATGACTTTTACTACCAAATGCTTATGTTCACACCATTTTAATAGCAGTTTTACATCTTTGAACAACTGGTCAAATGCTTGTTCTGGGTTTTTTTCGTTATAAGTGGGTTCTTTGCTCAGTAACAAGAAAGCAAGAGTCACATAGTGCACTAAGAAGGGAATGTATTTACCCTTAATAACCTTATACAATGACTAAACACACACACACACATACACACAAATATACACATATAAATTGAAATTTGCAGTAGCTCTGAATTACAAAAATGTGTTTGACTTTTATTATCATTTTGATATTTTTAGTGATCTCTATAGAAATTGAACAGATGGCTTCATGTTATAATGAAGGAACAATTATCATTAAATGGGTAATGATCTACAACATGTGAAAAAGAGAAAAAATAAAATTCTTTTTATAGGTTTCCAGGAGATGTTTCTTTTTCATATATGTAATAATTTTATGCACTCTTTTATACTTCTTTTGAAAAAAAATTACTGGCAAAAATAACGATTATAAATGCATGCATACTCACACTGGTATGTTTGTTCTCAACATGTGTGTCTACCTCATGAAACCTACACCCTCTGCAACACTGTCCTGACAGCTTACATTGCAGAGTCCTGTAAACACACAAGCACAAGAGAGTATGTTAAAGGATGAAGATTCTTGTGCAAGATATAAAAAAATCACAGAAGAAGAAACTAGCTCTATTAGGGGCTGCTGGTGAGGCTAAATCAAAGAAAAATGTTTTGAAGGAATTTGGAGGCAAGCTATGTTGGAGAAATTACCATGTGGACACTTAACCAAATCATTTTCAGCAACTGCAAATAGTGAGGCATTGTTCTTGGAACATAAAAATAGTGATTTTAGAAAAAAGGATTTGGGGAGAGACAGACAGAGACAGAGAAGATGCCAGAGAAGCCAGTCCCTGGGCTTAGACACACCTTTACTCCCCCACCTAAATACTCACACCATCTTTTTCCTGGTCTCTAAACTGTGTTCCTGGTCAGGGATCCCTTGAGATACAGAGCTGTCTAAACCACTGCTACAGGGCAGGAAAAGCATTTGCATAACTCTAAGAATTAGCATTCAGAAAGAAGGAAAGATAATTCATAGAGCAAAGACAAAATATTAGATTAAAAATACATATTCATTGTATTTTTTAAAAAATATTTTATTTATTTTTTTGACAGAGAGAGACACAGCAAGAGAGGGAACACAAGCAGGAGAAGTGGGAGAGGGAGAAGCTGGCTCCTCGCTGAGCAAGGAGCCTGATGTGGGGCTCTATCCCAGGAGCCTAGGATCATGACCTGAGCTGAAGGCAGAAGCTTAATGACTGAGCCACCCGGGCACCCCATTCATGAGATATTTAAGGTTGTGCCTCTTCGTCTGTAATCTTTGGGCACTATCCCTAGAATTATATGCTCTCCAGGGACTACATATCTTATTCTCATATTAATCTGAATGTGAATCCTCTTTCTCATTTCCCACCTGTAGACAGAACTCCTGATTTCTACTGTGCTCTCTGGAATGGCCATTCTACTGTAAATAAACTTCCCCATTTTTCATCTCTAGTTCACAGTGGACATACCTCCGCACCCTAACTGAAATATTATTTTGACTACCTTACCCTACTTGAAAGGAGTCTGTCTTTTCTCACTCTCACATACCGCCTGGATGGCAAGGCACCATTACTACATCTACAAGTTATCCTTGATCCAGTGGAATGAATCAGACAAGTTCATGCAGGAATATCACCTTCTTGCATTACCCACTGTTTCCCCTTGTTCCTATACTGGTTTTCTCTTGGTGATTTTCCCATATCCACATTTTTCCCCCCACGTCTGTTTTTGAATAACCTTGTCTCCAGCTTTCAGAATTCCTTATACTGCACTTCAGAAACTCATTCTCTTAGCCACTCTTTGGATCTTGCTGTTCCAAGATGGTTCTACTTCTTTGATCTTGAATTCCTAAGCACTCCAACCTTCTAATCCTATTAATTCTTCTACCTTTTTTTTTTTTAAGATTTTTATTTATTTATTTGGCAGACAGAGATCACAAGTAGGCAGAGAGGCAGGCAGAGAGAAAGGAGGAAGCAGACTCCCTGCTGAGCAGAAAGCCCGATGCAGGGCTCGATCCCAGGACCCTGGGATCATGACCTGAGCCAAAGGCAGAGGCTTTAACCCATTGAGCCACCCAGGTGCCCCAATTCTTCTACCTTTGACCTTCAAACTGTGATTATATTTCAGTGTGCTCCAGGAATTCATCAAGACACCCACTCCATTGTACCCATGATTTTCTCCACAAATTGGGACCACATGACCTGGTATGGTTGCCAGTTTTGATAATTTTATAACATATACCTTATAACCTAAAATTTCCATTAGTTGAGTAATTGTAGAGAGACTAGAATAGCCATGTAGGCTTTGGCAACTGCAAATTCTTGAATTCCTATCTGAGTTGGGTATGTTTAAATATTTGCTTACACTTTTCCTGCATTTAATATTCATTCTTTTCAGCCAATAGTCTCTAAAATTTTCTTCAAATTCCTTACCAGGTTTCATCATTTTCACAATTATTTCACATCTCACAATGACACAGATAAAGATCTCTGCCAAGATCTATCTTACTTGCACCTACCCTTAACCCCAAAAAATGACTGAATCTGATCTATTTTGTTCTCTTTTCTGGTATCAGAAGAATAGTAACTTATCCCATTGTCCTAACATCAGAGCCAATTGCAAGAGGTCAGTGGGCAGAGCAGGAGAATATGGAGAGCCACCAAAACATTCTAAGCAGCACAGGAGCTTATCAGAATCATGGCATGGTTTATCAGATACGTATTTTAAAGAGATAATGGGGCAGTATTGCTGAAGGGAACTTGGTAGCAGTCTGGAGTAGCTAAATGCGACTGAAGAGATGAAATGCACGCTGAATAATATTAAGTGGCAGGGTCAGAGTCATTAAAATTTGGTGAGTCATACTGAGATTAAGTGGAGTCAGCGCAGCACAACACTTTTCTAATTTTCTGCTGAGCTGCCGGGTTGTCACTCAGTACAACAGGAATCACAGGCTTAGTAGCATTTCCAAGAAAAGATTCTGAGTTCTCTTGGATGCGTTAAATTAAAGATACCTAAAGTGTTCCCATGTAGAAACACGTAGATGTACTCAATGGATAACCCTGGTAGTATATAAAGAATTGAGATTTATCACAGTGATGTGTGGCTTCATCTCCTGGGTGAGCACAAGTTCACCGAAGCATTGTGTATAGATTGAGAAAAACAGATGGCTTAAGCCAGATCGCTATAGATAACTAACATTTAATTGTTGAAACAAGGAAAAGGACCTTGTAACAAAGAAAAGCAGCAGAATAGAGACAAAGAAAAAGCAGTTTGCAAAACTGTAAGATGAATGAATGTTAGAAACTGGTTCATCCATATAGTTTCTAATTCTGGAGGAGATAAGAGTTTTGTTCAGGGCCATGCTCTGTACCTGTGACATACGTCAAATGGAAAGATGGAGCTTCAATTCTAGAAATGACAGGTTTAAGTGTACATTGGAAAAAGAATTTCTTTTTAAATAATTTTGGATTTATGGAAGAGTTGTAAAAATAATGTAAATGAAAAAATCAAGCATATTTGGAAAAACAAGATCCATTTATTAGCCATGTGTAAATATGGTTAACTATAAAGTTGAAAGAAGGCAGTCAGAGACAATGTGACCAGGGTTAGACACTGGTAAGTTCCCAGGAAAGGAGCTGATGTCAGTTGAGAGGATGTCAAATGAGAAGAACTACAGACAGAAAAAAAATGCTCACCTTCCTAGGGTTTGCACAATGATTGGCCCAGGTATATAAATTGACACTGTAAGGGCAGTAAAGGTTCAACATGTGAGGGGAGATGAAAACACATGTGGCTCTGGGGGCAACTTCTTGGGGTTCTATAAACCTCAGTTGGCATGAGACGAGCAGTTGATAATGTCTGTTTCCTGAGAATGGGAAAGAGCAGGTTTGAATGGATGGAAAGGGGAGGAGGAGAGAGCCTTGACAAATGGAGCTAATGATGGGACTATGTATACCAGGCTAATGCAGGCAGCCCAGACATTTATCCTGATACTTTGTTCACAACCCAACAGAGGACGGCTGGAAAAGAAGAAAGTAAAGACCAGACAACATCTCCTTCCCTGATTTTCAGCAGTGCTCGCTTGAAATAAGAAGCAACCAGAAAAAGGAGGTGGGCAAGAGCAAAGAATGGAGAATCCTGAATTGACTGATTAGTCATTTGAAAGAATTTTAATGGAAAAAACAATCACAGAGAAACAGCACCAGATGCTCATCAAAGGTGGCAAAACAGACCACTGTGGTAGGGGAGAGACCCCACTATAAACTGATCTCAACGGGAGCCCGTGTGACTCCGTCTTGTTAAACATTGGACTCTTGATGTTAGCCCAGGTCATAATCTCAAGGTGGTGAGGTCAGGCCCCCTGTTGAGCTCTGTGCTGAGCACACAATCTGTTTAGGATTCTCTCTCCTCTTTCTATTCCCCCACCCCGTCCACTGGGGTGCTCTCTCATTCTCTCTTTAAAAAATAAACAAAAACAAAAGCAAACAAAAAAATCTGATCTAGACTCCAACTGACAAAGTTGGCTGAGATTTAATGGGATAACAGAGAGGAAACAAAAAGAAGCTATGGGGAAGTGACAAGAGGGAAAAACAAAAAGGGACCAGAGGAGAGATAGCAATTACAGGAGGAGGATGACTGAAAACTTCCCGAAGATGGTTTAGCCGTGGGACACTGCATGTCTTGTGGTTTGGCAACATTATATTTTCTCGAGCAAAGAGCAGAGCCTGGGGGTTGACTTTAGTGACAAGGCCTGGTACAGATGGAAGCCTGGCAAAAATGGGTTCATTCTCTTCATATAGTGGTTGGGCATGGTTTTTATGCGTGTGTGTGTGTATGTGTGTGTGTGTTATCTGGGAGTTCACAATTCCCTAGGAGTACTGTCTCTGTAATTTCCAAGATCCAATTTTCAGTTATTGAGAAAAAATGAGATTCCTGGATTTGTTCAATTATCAAGAATTAATAAAGAAGAGTTTTTAAAATCATACCTGAGATTTTCTTTTTTTAGTGCCTGAGCAGTAGTGTAACTTTTAACACCACTCACACTAGTGGCATTAAAAGCTCTTTACTGACTCAGTGAGAGAACAGGGAAGGCTTTGGAGGCATGTGGAATTTTCTATTCCAGCAACTGTGGCATCATTCAGCTAAAACAAGCAGCGGGAAAAACTAAGACACTAGGCCACATGCTATGGAAGGATAGTAACACCAACTCTATTAGCAAGAAAGGTTTAATTTGGGAGCCAAGTTGAACCTCACTAGGAAATAAAATTCAATTCTTACTCTGTAAGAATTCCATCTGATGCTTAAATAGTAAACACACTGGAAATTGTGGGCTGTTTCTTTCACAAAGTAGATGGGAGTCACCCTGGAAAGTGTTAAGCATGAAGGCAAGAAGAGTTGTTTGG